>QRFB01006606.1:9056-27915 GCA_008931105.1 Oenanthe javanica | reverse complement strand
TTGTTAGAAAATGGAAAGTTCAAGACATATTTTATTTATGTTCTTGATGAAATTTCCGGAAACTAACTAATGGAAGTTGTTCCTTGCTATGAGGACTTAAACTTTCATGTTTGGATCTAAGACATTTTCTTAGTGTAATCCATAGATAAATTGAGTAGAAGTTGCTTGCTTGAAATGGGTTAAATATGTTTGTCCTACATTCATAATTATACAGAGGCTAGGAAGTTTATTACATTATTAATTAAATTTAATTATGACTTGAAATATTATTTTAATGTTAATATTGAATCAAAGTCACTGTCAGTGTTTGTTTGACAGTAAACTCATAACAAAGTTACTGTCAGCATAAGTGTATACAAAGTTGCTGTCGAGATTGATAAAAGTTACTGTCAGCATAAATGTATACAAAGTTGCTGTCAGGTTACAAAGTTACTCTCGAAATTTATAAAAGGTGCTGTCGCAGAATTTTTATAAAGTTACTGTCAGCATAAGTGTATACAAAGTTACTGTCGAAATTTATAAAAGTTGCTGTCGCAGAATTTTTATAAACTTACTGTCAGCATAAGTGTATACAAAGTTACTGTCGAAATTTATAAAAGTTGTTGTCGCAGAATTTTATAAAGTTGCTGTCAGTGTTTGACAGTAAACTCTGATGAACTGATTCTGATATATATTCTATTAAATGCTTTTTAAGTCAGATTAATTATTTTAATTAATGTTTTATCTGCTGTTACGTTTTATTGTATTATATATACATAAAAACGGTGGAGATAGAAGGGAGGATTTTTTGACACAAGTCTGAGAAACCCTAGCAGCAGCCATACTCTGTAACTCACATTATCATACAGTTTAGCATAGGTTTTCTGGGCGAACTGAGATGCAGGTCGCTGTTGAGTGCTACGTATCTGTGGACGAAGTACTCTGTGCTGTTTTATCCTGGAAGTGATATTGCTGCAACCCAACACAGTGCAGTGGGGCAATAATCTCTTCAAGAATAGTCAAGACTTCTTGCAAGGCTTGGCGACTCAGCAGTAAATTTTGGTTCTATCAGTGTATGCCTAAAGCTTCTGTTAGAGCTAAGACTTCTATCTTTTCTCTAGTCTTTACGGTTATTGATTTATTTATCTCGTTTCTACCTTCGTGCTTTGTTTTGTTAATTGGTTTAATCTGCCTGTTCTTGTTAAACTGTTTATATAACTGCCCCATTGTTGTGTTTAGTTTTAATTATTCCCAACACTTCCATTGTCGGGAACATCGTGTTTCAAATCCAACAGCTTAAATACTAAACTTTCATCCCTTCCAGGATCCACAAATGCCTCCTATACATATATAAAATAAATTATATTTCACAATAAATCTATATATATAAATAGTCTAGCACTAGTAAATTTGTACAAATTCTGTAATTTTTAAAAATACACAACAATTGTTCTCACGTAAAAACTGTTTAACACGAGTCTATATATGTAAAATCTCACATTGAATAGTTAGAGGATGTTTCAGGCCTTTATAAGAACAAATCAACAATTAATGTATATCAAAAATTGCTACCTTTTATGGGCTGACCTGTGATGGGTTGTTGAGCTCGGTATACATTTAGTTATGGGTTTGGGTTGTTATAAAGGGATCTCTCTTGAATCTCTCCTTATATATATATATATGGGGAATGATCGAGAGAGATTATATTTAGTGAGAGATCGAGAGACCCTTCATTTTAACCATTGATTACTTTCTAATTATGCGGCTAAGATTCTATACAAATATAATGATATTTATACTAATTTAATATTATAAGGATAATATTGGTATACTGAAAATACGAAATATGTATACAATCTATATACATAGTCAATTAAATTGTTTCCATATATGAAAAAATTCTGTATATTTTTCAAATTTAAGTTGTCATATATGCGTTTATCATATCTTCTTTTTTTCTTTTTTTTTTGATTAGCCTAAAGATACTCATTAGTATCTGTTCAACATTAATTCGATATAGGTGAGAATCGAATCCAAGACCTTGGGGACGACAAAGGGATAACTCTATTTAATTTTTTTGTCAGGTGAGATTTTCTATTTAATTTATTCCATATATTTCATGGGAGCTAATACTTACAGAATAAATACACTTACCATATTTTTTATATTGTTAATTTTAAAATATTGCACCTTCCTTTCATTGTTTAATGTGAATCAATTTTTATATTATTTTTTCACTTTAATGTTTTACATCCCCAATATATTTTTTTTAATTTTTAGTAATTATTATTAATTTATAAAGAGGAAATATTATATGCGAGTCTAATGTGATTTTTAATTTTTAAGACAAAGATTCTTCAATGTGATGTTTGGTTAATCTATCAATTATTTTAAAATAATATATTATTATTTTGTTAAAAAAACAATATTTTTATTTATAACAAAATCAAGATACATTATATACATTCTTTTTATTCGAATTAATATTTAAACTTGGTCCAAATTATTTTTAGTTTTTTCAAAAAATTTAAAGAATTATAAATTTTTTGATCTACATAAAAATATTAAGTGTTTCTAAATTTTAAATTTTAAATTCAATACTACACATTTTTCTAAATTTTACAATTCTATTAAGTATTTTTAATATTAATGAATAATAAATTTTATTAAATTTTAATAAATTTTAATAATTATTCAAAATAATAAGACTAAGATTATAAATTTTACAATTTTATTAAGTGTTTTAATAAGATTTGTTTAAGTGTTTTAGTAGTAGTAGATGATTGATTTTAAATTTTATTAAGAATTTACAAGATTTTGAATTAATCTAATTAACTATTATATTTAATTTTTATATATTTTATTGAAATATAAGATTCATTCGAGTATTCTTCAAATTTATATTTATAATATTTTAATTTTTAAATATTTAAATTCTTTAAAATTTTTACTTAAATATATTTCAGGATATTGAGATTATTTAAAATGTTCACTTAAATGTTCAGTTAAATATTGAGATTTTTGAAAATGTTCATTTAAGAGAATCTAATAATAATAAAATTCTGATAAGTTTTCTATTATTATTATTATTATTATTATTATTATTATTATTATTATTATTATTATTATTATTATTATTTAATAATATAAAAAAATTCTACTAAGTTTTCTATTAGTATTATTATTTTCTACTAAGTATTCTATTAATTTTCTACTAACTGTTCTATTAGTATTATTATTTAATAATATTAATAATAATAATACTAATATTAATTTTCTAATAAGTGTTCTATTATTATTATTATTTTCTACTAAGTATTCTATTATTATTTTAAATAATAATATTAAGATTATCTTAAGTGATCTACTAAGTATTATTGAATCTTATTTTAAAATAATTAAAAATATTAGTATTTTTCTTTTAATAGTTAATCATTAAAATAACAATTTAGATTAAAATTTTACTAAGTGTTCTTCAATGTTTAAAATTCTACAAGCACCAAATCTTATCCATTCAACAACATATGCTTCCAAACCTCATGAATATTAATTGACAATTGACAATTGACAATTGACTGAAGCAAGAGGTAGAGGAGTTGAGGAAGTCTAATTGTAGTTTGCAGCAAGAACATTCTGATTTGGATCAAAGGTTGGAAAATGAAGAGGTAATTGGTGAGTTAATTGGTTATTACATTTTCTTTTGCATTACCTGGTATTTATAATATCAATTTGGATTCAGAGTGTTCTTATGTTTTCTTGTAGCCAGAACTCAGAAGCACTGAAAGAGGAAAACAAAAAACAGAACGAAGTTTTAACCAAGGTAATAGAACAGATCCATGAGAACCAATGCAATGATGCTGAAGAATTAGTTTATCTACGATGGGTAAATGCTTGTTTAAGACATGGACTTAGGAACTATCAGCCTGACCCAATTAAAATGTACAGTTGCTAGGGACCTGAGCAAAATTTTAAATCCAAAATTTGAAGAGAAAGCTAAACAGTTAATACTGAAATATGCAAATAAATTAAGAAGCTGTTCTTGGAAAAAGAACACGTGGTAGAGATTTAGATATCTATCATCAAACACCTTAGCAGGCTCTCTCTTCTTACAGACTCATGATCATACGATTGCCAATAAAGCCTACTCGTCTCTGATGATGATAGTAACATTTTTGGTAAAATTCTCAAGCTATTAAGAGGACATAGCCATGATCATAGCCAGGTTTCATCTCTGGAAGACATCATCCAAGCTGAAGAAGATGTTGTGGCAAGGGAGTCTTCGGTTTCTAGTTCAGGAGTTTCACCAGGTGTGCAAAGTAACTCAGGGCCTCTTCTTTGAGTTCATTCAAGCCATCTTTAGAGATTACAAATAACACACGTTTCAGATATGTCTTTAGGGATATTAAATCATCATACACGTTTTAGATATGTCTTTAGTGTGTTCTTTAGATGTTTCAGATAATGTTTTGGAAATTTCTCCTTCATCTCAAGTAGACCTTGCATACAAGTTTCCAGTTGAATCGTGTATTCTTCATGAGATTCTTTTAAACATGCAATGAGAATCTGTTCCAAACGACAGATCACTATAGAAAATCTGATTGATTTGAACTAAATAAAGACTGATATAATATTATACACAAACAATATGTAAACTTACTTCTGGTGTTACGTCTTCATCGTTCTGATATTCACGATCAATATTCTCACACAACCTTTTTACAATACTTGTTACGTTATTTTCGTTATACTCATCCTTGATTATTGACCATAAAAAAAATATATGTTAATTTATATAATGATAATGCTTATAAATATTATGCAATTTAATCACCTCCAGTGATAACATGGCCGTAACACCTTCCAACACAAATCCTTTTGTTGGTGAATACACTTGTAGCGTCATCTGTGGTACACCACTAAAAGAATATACGTGTTCATCTTAGTATTCTATAAACGATTCTATAATGATATAAAGAACTATATGTTATAAAAGCTAAGAACCTGGTCTTGTTATGTTGTTCCTCCATTGTTCGTTGTAACAAAACACTTAAGAAAACAAAAAAGCATTGTAAAACTATAACAATGGATTTGTAATTATCATATATAACCTACCATATAATTATATTATATACTTATTATATATAAAATATTTTTAATAAATATCCTGAATGCTAAATCAACGTTTTTGATTTGCTAGGACCGTATATGTATTAAAACCGTAGGCTATATACCCCTCATTGTTTAATTTATTTACATAAATTCTATTATATACTGTATTAATAATTATCTAAATACTATTTATAATGAATGATGGAGAGTAGGGATCTGTAGGATCTCTCGATGAAAGGGGTCTCCCTCGAATCCTACCCTATATATATATGTATGAATATAAAAAATAAGAGGAAAATTTAATGTATTAAGTGTGTGTATATAGGAGTAACATTGTTTCGTTAAAAAGCTAATAACCGCACCGCCTACTACTGTTTTATACTGCACTGCACTCTCTATTCGGAAATAATTGACGCGTAGATTTTTTGGCACACATTTTAAAGAGTTTTGATTACATAGTAAAAATTATTATTTTTAAAATTTTCTTTTTTTGAATAAAAATTTTAGTTTAATATTTTATTCATAAAAAAAAAAAATTAAAAATAATAATTTTAAATATATAGTCAAAACTCCTAAAAATATATGTCAAAAAATCAAACATTAATTATTTTCAAACAAAGGGAGTATAAGTACTTTGACAATCAATAAATCTTAGCATACATACAAACTCATTACCTATTTTTTAAGATTCTTTTAGACCCCACTTCCTCCTCTTCATGTTATTAACTTATTATCAGTTTTATTTATATTTACTTTAAGTTTTAAATTTTTTATATCTAATTTTAGTTTTAAGAATAACAACATCTATCTCTGTAAAGTAACTTTACCATGAATAATAATAGGCGTCATCTTCAAGCTATTTTATCTCCATGAATTTAATTTTTTATAAATACCATTTACAATTTATTTTCTTTTATTTTTTTGATAAATATCATTTGCAATTTCATCATCACAAATTTTAATATCTAAAATTTTAAACCTAGTTTTTATTTTTTTTTTGAAATTNATTTTAATATCTAAAATTTTAAACCTAGTTTTTATTTTTATTTTTTGAATTTTTTTAAACCTAGTTTAATTGTAACTCGACCTGAATATCATGGACATAATTATTGTTATTTTTTTATACCATACTACCATTTTTATCTTTTCAAATTTTTAAATAGTGTCATACTCATACCCATAAATTTTGCAAGTCAAAGGTGCATATGTTGTTAACTCAATAAAATCTCATACTTTAGTGTACTACACTTCTGGTATGCATTTCCCTAGGACTAAGTAAAACAATTCCCAGAACTAGTAAAACAAACCCAGGCACCACCATAGCAATAGGCTTGAATGTCATAACATAAAACAACAAATTGCCTTATTCTGCTCCATACAAACTTCCTGATACGAGCTACTAGCCCTGATTGCAGCCTGATCTGTCCACATTATCTCCCATAAATCCAACAAAACTTCCATCACTGTTATTATTGGAGAGTAAATCACTCATACCCTGGCAGTAGCCGGTTTCAAGGTCATACAGTGCATGGCCACAGTCCTGCAATCATTATTTGCTCCGTGTGCAATATAAGAAAATTGCATTATCAAATTTATGTATGCGGCTCTACATCATGCATCGGCCCAGAATAGATTTTTTTATCCTATTTTCATCATCCAGGTCTATTGAATAATAAAAATTGGAATCTATTAATTGTGCATTATTAAAATATTTTTGGAGGTCAACAACGTCAGCCAGTCTTAATCTTCTTACGATCCTCATATAGTTTTCACAATCCTTTTTATTAAAAGTCATATTTCCATGACCTAGTAATCAAACATTCAAACATTTCTTACAGTTGCTATGATAAAGTGATATGATCTCTCATTATCTTTCCTGTTTTAGGATCCTGAATGAAGTTCACGGTTTCGTAAATAGGCTTCTCCCAATAGCATTATTAACTTTTACTTTCTCCAACTTTCGTAACTTTTGCCGTCAGCTTTCGCACATCAGCCGGAATCACTGATATCATCAAAGAATCCCCTCCTGACAGTGACACCTATATCACACACCATTCATAATTGATGTCAATATGATAAAGAAGAAGCTAGTTTAAATCCTCTTTATAATCAATAAAATCATAAATTAATTTTAAGTTCTGCAAGCCTAACCATTACAACACTATTTAACTCTGTAAATAATATAACACATTCATAGTCATTTTGATCTTAATAAAACGACGTAGTTTTATTTATTTAAGGGATATAAAGAACATGAATAATAATTTACTCTTAAAGAAATGGCTTTATATTCAGTTGCTGCTGTCAGGAGTGTTATTGGACAAATTATTTGCAGTAAAAATAGAAAAAATCTAAGATATATATGCCATTACCATACCTCATAAGTATAAGTTCCCCCAGAAGATAATTGCCAAAGTGTTACATTTGAAATTACACCAACTGCACAAACAGCACGAGGCCCTTGTTAAGATAATGCAGTAATTTTCCTTGTGACATCCTGAAAACAAATGCAAGGAGAAGTTAGGTTTTGAATTGCAAATGTAATGATGTCCTGTGCTCTCATATGTTGACAGACCTTCAATTTCTGTGGGCTATAGACTCAGCCAATTACAGATTTAGGTCTTTTTTCTTGTTGCCCATGGATTAAACTTGTGACTGGGCCAGTGATTCAAATANAGCTTTCGCACATCAGCCGGAATCACTGATATCATCAAAGAATCCCCTCCTGACAGTGACACCTATATCACACACCATTCATAATTGATGTCAATATGATAAAGAAGAAGCTAGTTTAAATCCTCTTTATAATCAATAAAATCATAAATTAATTTTAAGTTCTGCAAGCCTAACCATTACAACACTATTTAAGACCAAACCATAACTAATTTGAACTCTGTAAATAATATAACACATTCATAGTCATTTTGATCTTAATAAAACGACGTAGTTTTATTTATTTAAGGGATATAAAGAACATGAATAATAATTTACTCTTAAAGAAATGGCTTTATATTCAGTTGCTGCTGTCAGGAGTGTTATTGGACAAATTATTTGCAGTAAAAATAGAAAAAATCTAAGATATATATGCCATTACCATACCTCATAAGTATAAGTTCCCCCAGAAGATAATTGCCAAAGTGTTACATTTGAAATTACACCAACTGCACAAACAGCACGAGGCCCTTGTTAAGATAATGCAGTAATTTTCCTTGTGACATCCTGAAAACAAATGCAAGGAGAAGTTAGGTTTTGAATTGCATATGTAATGATGTCCTGTGCTCTCATATGTTGACAGACCTTCAATTTCTGTGGGCTATAGACTCAGCCAATTACAGATTTAGGTCTTTCCTCTTGTTGCCCATGGATTAAACTTGTGACTGGGCCAGTGATTCAAATAACATTTTGAGTTAATGTGTTTTCAAAACAAATACTGAAATACAAGTTAATAGCATGTTTCTGTTTAAATTCTTATTGTTTGGATTCAGATTTACTGCTGCACTGAGGGTAAACTTTATAATTTTACTTTGACATATAAGTTACAGATTTGTACATCCAAGAACTCAAACATTATTACTTAAAATTACAGCCTCACAGATCATAGTCTGTTCTTTCTTAGAATAGCCATTAGTCCTTTACTACAATTTGGCATACTACTACAATAGCCTTTTGATATCTGACCAAGCATTTTTCCTAGAGAGAAAAAGATTCACCTGAGTCACATGATATTATGTCACTAAAGGATGTAATAAATGCAACCCAGCGGTTATGCAGACAAGACTTGAATAACAAAAACAAGAGAAATAGTGCAATTGTGGATTGGGGACAGAAGGGGAGTAACGGGTTAAAGACTTACCTGAGAGATTTTCCTCTTCATGCTCCAGTTCCATTTTACAAAGTTGGAGCTTGTACTGGAACCGTACTCTTAGGTGTTCAAGGGAATGAGATTGGTCACACATGCGCAAACTCTCCAAAAAGCCAAGTGCTTGAGCGATGGAACCAATTGTATTAGTAAGAGAGTTGTGAACGGCAAAAGGAACATATAATAGACGCTGGTGTAATCCAGAAGCATGAATAAAAAAATCTCAATTGAACAAAGAATGAAATAGAGCTCCTGGACGCAAAAAAAGAGGAGGAGAATGATGAAAAGAAGGGCTTGGCATCAAGATTTGACCTACCTGAATTTGCCATCACTGGATCAAGCAAGAACTTGCACCGATTCTCTAAATTTATGGACACTTAATTTTATAATAAAAATTGCTACCTGACAAAGTTTAAATATTCAGATTGCACCACCAGATGAAAAAACAAGAACAATGAAAAGGATAGAGCCATACCGGTCAGTGTCCACTTCATAGGCGGTGAGCATTGATTTTGGAACAATACCTGGACTACACATATCAAAAAAAAATTTAAGCTATAAAAAAGCTACCATGGAAATCATAAAAACTTTCCAATACACAGATGACAGCAAATGCACAACAACTTCTAAAATGTACAGGTTATAGAGCAACAAATCGTGCAGTGAATAATTACCATTTTTTCGTCTTGATGCTCTAAAGAATGTCTATTGTTGGAATATGTTGAATCTTAAACCATTTTGGCCCACTCCCCTTGCTATATCTTTCTTTCACAATTGGACACCCATGTACACTTACGTATTCAAGGCAATGAGATTGGTCAAACATGGGCAAACTCTCCAAATTCTCACAATCGGTAATATATAATTCCTTGAGAGATGGAAGGTTTGCTATTGAAATCGGGAGAGCTTTCACTCCTTTGAAATGGTAAATATTCAAACGAGTCAAGGCAGGAAAGACGGGGGACAAGTGAAGTTGGTCAAACAGCGTTATTGACTTTACCTTTTCCCACCCATTTAGATATAGCCGATCTAGGTTATGAAATGAATTTGATGAAGAAGAAGAAGAGAATGTGCATGGGAATTCTTCTTCATCCAATTCATCATTCGAGTAGAAGGGACCTAAGCTCAATTCAACAAGTGTGGAAGTCTGAATATGGGCAAATACCCGTTCTACTTGAGATGAGGGGATTCCCTTGATGATAAGTCGTTTTAGAGCAGGTGACGACCCTTCACCTAAATTATTTATACTTATTAGTTGCGGAAAATCACATACATTTAAAGTAACAAGAGAGACACCAAGGGTCAGACGTTTTAAACCCTTCAAGTTAACTAGCTCTAATTGGGTCAAAGACGGAGAATTGTTTTTTAATAGCAGGTTTATTATTGATTCTATGTTTGAACATGAACCACTTGAAGAACAAGTTGAAGATGAAGATAAATCTCGGATGTTCCGCAATTGTAGATAGGTGAGTGAAGTAACATTTGTGGTCATACTTTCTAGTATCATGCTGCTCTCCATACTATCAATTTGCAACACCTTCAAGGACGGAAAACAACTAATCGGGATCTTTCTCAACTTTGGACAACGCCAGATATACAAGCTCTCAAGTTTAGGAAAAACAGCGTGGCCATCATAACCCCATTTACTCATGACTCCTTCTACCCATTCTTCTAGCTCTGCCATACTCTCCAAGCTGAGTTGTGTGAGTGATGGATACAGTATTGTTGTTGTTGTTGTAACTACTTTTGAGGACCCACTGTCTACACCTCCACTTAACTCTCTTCCAATAACCTTCACATTTCTCATCCTCGTTATATCCATCTTCATGAGTTTAGGAAGGTGACCCAGTGGTGGAAGTACTTCACACCTGTTGCAATCTCTCAATTTAATTTTTACCAAGTTGGTCATCATTGTCATCCATTTTGCAAACTCATTCCCCATAAAATCTATAATTTTCAATCCTTGCAGATTCGGGTGAGGTTCCAGTCCTTCCATCACATCCTCATCGTTGTATCCACTGCCTTCACATTTTTCGCGTTCATCTTCTTTGTCCCTCCAGTTCAACAGTAACCGCTGAATATTGGACTTCTCACAAAGCTTTGCTTTCCTTGCTTCTTCAATATTTTCCACCTCCTCAAGACCAAAGAGTCTAAGCTTGCCTCTAAGATTTTTCAACCCTCCAAGTTGTCCAACCAGAGACTTTTGATCTTTACTCACAATAAAATGAGGCAGCGTTTGCAAACTAGTCAACCTCTCTATCCAATTAAATACGCATCTTTTACCACCATATATCTGCTCAATGTACAAATGTCTCAAGTTAATTAAGTTGCAAAACTTGTTTGGAAGCTCATCTATTCCCCCCATCCTCAATGTCTGCAAGTTGTAGAGTTCTGTGATGCAAGTAGGTAATCTTGAGTGGAAACATGAAATATCGAGATATTTAAGATATTTCAGCTTGCGTAACAAACTTGTCAACTCTTTAGCAGCCATACTATAAGTTTTCAACACCAAAATAGTCAGGTGTGTTAGGTAAGGCAGCGCATCACGAAGGATATAAGCCCCTCCATGCAACATTTGTACTCTCTCAAAGTTTCTCTTTAGAATTGTTGGTTCTATATATGTAACCCCTTGATCAACTCTCACATATATAGCCTTACGAACATGATTCACCTCTTGACTTGCATTCAGGATTAGAGAGTGATGTATAGATAGATCTAGTGCAAGATCATGCACTAGATCATGCATCTTGCAACTTTCAATGTTTCCAAATGCATCCCTTTCTTCATCTTGTAACAAAGAATTCCATAACAGCATGTTGAAATATGTGTTGCCAATATCTTCCATATGTGCATTACCTCTCCTGGGAGGAAGGAGAAACCCTAATGCCATCCAAATTTGTATCAACTCATCCTTATAAATGACAGTATCCTTTGGCATAATAGAGCAATATGCAAAACACTGTTTCAATGACAAGAAAGGTAAATTATCATATGACAGTTTCAAGGAAGGCAATACATTTTCTGATTGCCATGTTTCGCTATTTTTGATATCTATCCACTCTTGCTCAGACTTGGAGTACAATAAACCCCCGAGTGCTTTTATTGCCAGAGGCAGGCCACCACACCTTTCTACCATGCTTCTTCCCAAGGCCGCAAATGTCTGTGTCTCTAAAACTCCTCCATCTGAAAATGCTATTTTCTTGAACAATTCATAACTGTCTTCCTCTGATAATTTTTCCACAGGATAACAAACACAACGTCGCATGGCATCAATAACATCCTGTTTACAGGTGGTTACTAGAATACAACTCCCTTTGTCACCACCAATTTCAAGCAAAGAATTTCTCAAGTCCTCCCACTTTGCGTGTTCCTTATTCCAGACATCATCTAGTACGAGTATAAACCTTTTCCCCTTGAGACGCTTCTGAAGCTCATTGACGAGTGTTTGTACATTTCTCAACCCCGAGTTGGTTGAAGTGAGCAACTGTAGCATTTGATCTAAAATCTTGATGAAATCAAAGTCATCTGATACAGTAATCCACATAGTCTCTGGGAACATTTTAATGACATCATCAGATTTGAGAACCATACGAGCAAGAGTTGTCTTGCCTTGACCTCCCATCCCTTTTACAGCAACAACCCGTAAATCTTCTTGGTGATTTTCGCACACCATTCGTACAAGGTGTGCTACATCTTTATCTCTTCCAACTATTAGTGCCTTGTCTTGATAGGGCGAAGTGCTGCGGATGTCTCTAGTTTGCATAATTGAACCTAAATACGCTACAGGCCGAAGTCCCAGGTCTGTCGCAGATTTGAAAATTTGATCAAAGGAAGCTTGAAGAGACTTGATTTTGTGAGCCACCTTGAAACGAAATAAGGAGGTGTTTTTGGATGGAACGAAGAAGTCTAGTGCCTTACGGTGGCGACTCTCCACTTTACTTCGAGTAACTTGATCAAGATTCCAAGCCTGAATGACTTGTTCAGCTGCAAGTGAAACAAGCTTGCCAAGCAGTCCGTTAGCAAAGTCAGCTACGATCGTTTCAGCCATTTTTCCTCAGTTTGATTTTGTGTAATTCTTTTGGTATATTTTGGTGGGCGGAGAGATAATGTAAATGTAATTTGAGTTTCAGGAATTTGTATGCATTTCAAGTTGCACTTGCTTTACTGATTTAACTATGAACTTTTTGCACGTGCATAGGTCCTCTGTTTGTGTAATTTTCATATTAGAGTGTCATATTTTATATTGATAAAGAGAATTTAATTATATTATTTTTAAAATTTTGATTAGAGGAGTAAAATTTTCTAAAAACAGTGTTAAAATATTATTTTTAACTAGTAACCAGACATTGAAGGGATAAACTTGCCTTGTGAAAATGGAACTATAAGCTTTTCTGCCTAAAACAACATTCAAAAGAGGCTTGTAGGGTAACTTGAAATGCATACAATTTTGCACGAAACGTGCAAAATTGACATAAATGCTTGGCACCTTTGGGCCAAAAGAGGCTACAAAAGGTTTGAGTTTGATGGAATTCAATTAGAGGCCTATTGGGATATAAGGTCTGTCAAATTCACGGGAAGTCCTAAGCCATGTGCAGATTATTATGTTGCTTTAGTATCTGATGAAGAGGTGGTGTTAGACCATCCACTGTGGACGTTTCCCACTTTTAGCGAGCCCTAGTTTATACCATCTCACTTTAAAATGTTTACTTCATAAAAACTGTCCAAACTCATGCAATATCCAGTCCATTTCATATATTTTGTGGACCCATTTTATTTATTTTTATTATGTTATATTTATAGTAAAATTATATATTACATTTTAATTTAATTTAATTTAATAATATTTAAATTAATTATCAAATTAAAGTGATTAATTTTTTTAAAAATATTATTAAAATGAAAAACATGTTCCGTAATTAAAATGCATCATATTATTAAAAAACTTAAATGAGAAAATATTACATAAAAAAACATCACACGGCAAAGCATTAAAATTAAAAATTACAATATAAAAAATTAACGATTATTATGAAATTGCGAGATATGCTCAATCAAGTCATTTTGTAGCTAACGATGTGTCCGTTTATCATGCATCTGTATTGTATTTTGAATATACGTTTCGTACGGGACAAAAAGTTCTTCACCTAAATTTGGTTGTGATAAACCATTTGTTGCATCATCATAAATTGGTAAGGGACCAAATTGAGTGGCGTATGTGTCTCTCTCATCTTCAACAATCATGTTATGTATTATGATGCATGCTCTCATAATTATCCCAAGATCCGCTATGTCCCAAAAGCGTGAAGGACCGCGTACAATTGCGAAACGGGACTGTAACATACCAAACGCTCGTTCGACGTCTTTTTGCTGACTTTCTTGATATTTCAAAAATAATTTTCTTTTCTCACCTTGTGGACGTGATATTGTTTTAACAAATGTTGCCCATTCAAGATATATTCCATCCGTCAAGTAGTAGCCCATACTATAATTGTTTCCATTAATAGTATAATTTACTTCTAGAGCACGACCGTGTAGAACTTCATCAAATACTGGTGATCGATCTAATACATTTATGTCATTATTTGATCCAGCAACTCCAAAAAATGCATGTCATTTCCATAGATCAGATGAAACAACCGCTTCTAGTAAAATTATTGCAACTCCTTTGTGGCCACTCATGAACATTCTCTTCCATGTTTTAGGACAATTTTTCCATTGCCAGTGCATGCAATCAATACTGCCCATCATACCAGGAAAGCCACGAGCCTCACCCATCTGTAATAGACGTTCTACGTCATTAGAGTTCGGCTTGCGCAAGTATTTACTCTCAAATATCATAATGACATTAGAGACAAAATTTTTTAAGCATTCAATCACAATAGTCTCTCCAATACGAACATAGTCATCAACAGCATCGACAGATACTCCATACGCCAACATACGTATTGCTGCAGTGCATTTTTGTAAAGGTGATAAACCTTTTCTTCCCACTGCATCAACCCTTTGTTGAAAGTATGAATCAGAATTTGAAAGAGCATCCACAATACGCAGAAAAACATGTCTTCCCATATGAAATCTTCGTCGGAATATTTGATCCATATATACTGGATTCGGTGAAAAATAATTATTTATGAGGCNATGAATCAGAATTTGAAAGAGCATCCACAATACGCAGAAAAACATGTCTTCCCATACGAAATCTTCGTCGGAATATTTGATCCATATATACTGGATTCGGTGAAAAATAATTATTCATGAGGCGTTGATGACCTGTTTCACGGTCTCTGAATATACTTCTTCGAGGCTTGGATCGCGAGCTCTGTCCATATATTTCATCATATAGCTCGAGACGACGATTGTCTTCAGTATTATCAAAACAAAACTCATCANTCATCATATAGCTCGAGACGACGATTGTCTTCAGTATCATCAAAACAAAACTCATCAATAAATTCTTCAGTTAACTTTTCTAGTGAGGGTGTTTGATCCATAGTAAGGTGAATTGAACGAACTAACACAAGTAGTTTATATAGAAGGAAAAAGCGAATATATTCTAAGACAGACACTAGCATCCAACGGCTATATTACAAATAAATAAAAACAAACACTAGCCTTCAACGACTATATTACAAACAAATAAAAACAAACACTAGCCTCCAACGGCTAGATTACAAACAAATAAAAACAAATACTAGCCTCCAACAAACAGGAGATTCAACAACATTCTCATTTGTTGGTGTATCGTTATTTCCTGATGATGAGTAAGCTCCAGAGTTGCTTATTTTAGTTCTTTTCGAACTTTCAGTGGTTGAAGGAGTTCTCCACTTGGATTGTCTACGAAGCTCAAACCAGTACCTATCAAAGTTAGACTTCTTTTTGTATTTAGCAGAATGAAGTATATGAACTCTTTCATTTACGTCATCCAAGTTTGAACCGCTCCCCATTGTCTTATAAGTCTCTTCATAACATGATCCAAATTTCTAAGCACCTTCATTTATGCATTGCCACCTTTTTCTCATAGCTGCAGCTCCTCTCTTGATGACAACAGGATTATCTTCTTCGCAATATTGCTGAATTCGGTCCCAAAATGCTTCGGTTTTTTGATCAGTACCGACCAGTGGGTCAATTGACACATTCAACCATGCACTTATTAAAAATTTATCTCCAACCCAACTTTCACTGGCCAGTAATTTCTCATACTTCTTCATTTTCCTCAAAATCATCATTTAGATCAATAAAATTTGTGTTATTAAAGGCGGACACTTGTGAATGAGGAGAATTTTTGATACTAATAGGTGATTGTTGGGTTTCAAATTATGAATTTGAAAATGGAGGAAATGGAAACTGATATGGAGAATTTTGAGGATACGGAAATAGAAATTGAGAAGTCTGAGAATGTGGAAATGGGTATTGAGAATTTGGGGTTTGAGAATTAAAATTAAAATTTTATGGGTCTGGGAAATAGGAATTTGGATATGGATATGGAAATTGAGGGTTTGGATTTGTAGAATTTGGAGTTGGGGGATTATTTGGATTCATCTTTTGAGAGAGAAAATTAAAATTTTTAAAAGGTAATAATATGAATATTATGTATATATATATATAAGTAAAATAGTTACCGTTAATATTATTAACATTATTAATATATACGTTAATATTACTGTTTAATACACAGACATACAGAACAGCAATTGAATGACATAAAGGTATAATAAAAAAATAAAAAGTAATCTATGCTACCAGAAATGGCCATGGACAAGTTAGTGTTCTTGGACACTTTTTCTACCCACTCTCCAATGCAAAGATTCTCCTATTTGCTTAGACATTTCCTTTTCACGGGTCTCAATGCACAAAGCGTCCACCCACTGTGGATGGTCTTAATGCTGGGGGACTACAGTGAAAAAGCTTACAAGAGAATAAAAGCAAGACCTGCCCTGATTGATGCAATTCTGGTTTACAAGAAGGAACATGTATATGGGAAGAAAAGCTTTCTAACTCGAGCAAAATTGGACCATAAGAACAGAGAGCATGATATTATTGTAGAGAGTTCAACTTCTGGACCTAGAGACCCCGAAATGTGGATTAGCATAGATGGGATTGTCCTTATCAACATTAAGAATTTGCAATGGAAATTCAGGGGAAATGAGACGATCTTGATTAATCAGCAGCAGATACAAGTTTACTGGGACGTGTATGCCTGGTTATTTTGTGACCCTGGATCTAATTATGGATTGTTCATATTCAAGCCTGAGAGCCTGGATCCGGATTGTGACAAGGACGATAAAAGTAGTGTTCACAGTGGTGTCCTCGGAAATGGCAGCGATTGCAGCGGTGAGAGTAAATATTTCTCTACCCTCGGCTACTCTAGATCCCTACAATATTGCCTTCTTCTTTATGCATGGAAAATTGAGTGAGACCCAATGCTTCCCGCTAAATTGTGATGGTAATTAGAGCGGCAACAGTGCTTGCATTAGCCTTCCATTGTCTTTAAAGAAAACGGCCATCAGAAACTGCTGGAGTTATATATAGAACCTCAAGCATTGTTAGCCTTCTATTGTCTTTAAAGAAAATGGCCATGGGAAGTTATATATGAAACCTCAAGCATTGCACTGAATTGCACACTGTGAGTCAAACATGTTCTATAAATTACCTGAACACCATGCACGAGTTCACCATATTATGTAATTGTGTTCCACATTTACATTCACAGGTTATTAGGACATTTACATTCACAGGTTACTACGACGTATAACTTTCAAAACTTCAATCACAAGCCCAAGCCATCAGGCTCGCATAGATTTTCAGGATTCATAACATTAACGGACCGAAACATCAAATTCTACCATCAACAGGAAATAACTAAAGTTCCAGACCAGGATCAGTCTAACTTAATTAGGCTATATTTTCTCATGTACGTGGCCTTAAAATTTCATACAGTTGCACCATTAAAATATATTTTGGAAGAAACAAAGTGCAACTTTGAGCCAACTTCGTAGTAATTTTATACCAGGTATATGATTTATTGTTATATGAATAGAATTATCATACATGGTATATTTCTCTTGCCTAGCTACGCTGACGAAATGAGAAATTGCATGTAATTAACAATGTATATCCCGAGATTTTTAGAATTTGTTTTCGAGAAGTATAATGATTGATGGAAGGAAAGCCAACAGGTCATGTGAATATAAATAAATTCCACAAATCAAATAGTTGAGAGCCTAAATTTAGAAAATATACTTCTCGATCAAATACACTATTCCTTTAACTCACTTTCTTAATTCCCACTTATTTATATTTTAATTTACACATATATACCAGAATATAATACTAGCTTTTTATATAAATACTCAAGAGATGATAAACAAGATTAACTACACCATACACATAAGTTCATATAAAATTTCATAGTTGTCACTCTGACATCAGCTTTAATTACTATGTTCAAACCTTCTAAGATCTAACTCGATCTAGCGGTGCTGCTGCACCAAACACCAACCGAGCCAAACTCTCACCATTGAGAGAATTATAAACAGTTCGAGCTAGCACAAGCTATTGCATGCCAAGGATTAATCAACAAAATAGCCCTACAAGTAATAAAATGTGTTAGCAATAGCTTGGAAAAAATACAATGGTTATTCAAAATAGCCCTACAAGTAATAAGATGTTTTAGCAATAGCTTGGGAAAATAAATGATTTTAAAATACATCTACATTTACACCATTAAAAATAAGTTGGGCCATTTGTGATGTTTCTTTAGGGTTTGGTTTTGATCATGCCAGTAGTGACTACAAGGTTGTGACGATCGTAAGAGATCGAAGGAAAGCTGACATTAGTCGAGTTAGGTGCATTCACTAAATAAAAACGTTTGGAAAGAAATTAACATGGAGTTGAAGTCTATAATATTGGAGT
>QRFB01006605.1:17738-33070 GCA_008931105.1 Oenanthe javanica | reverse complement strand
TGTAGGGCTCATCGACCTCATTTCAAATCGAAGATTACAAAGCCATGAGGCCCCAAGACATTTCAACTTCAAAGGATTTTGATGCCTAATTCGACTTCAAACGAGGTCGAAAACAATCTCAGTAAGACATTTCGACCTGGGAGGAAAAATGAGTGTTAGTTCGACCTCATTCCAAGTCGATGGGAGGTCAAACCCTGTAGGGCTCATCGACCTCGGTCCAAGTCGATGGGAGGTCAAACCTTGTAGGGCTCATCGACCTCATTTCAAATCGAAGATTACAGAGCCATGAAGCCCCAAGACATTTCGACCTCAAAGGATTTTGAGGCCTAATTCGATTTCAAACGAGGTCGAAAACAATCTCAGTAAGACATTTCGACCTGGGAGGAAAAATGAGTGTTAGTTCGACCTCATTCCAAGTCGATAGGAGGTCAAACCCTGTAGGGCTCATCGACCTCGGTCGAGGTATACGGGAGGTCAAACCTTGAAGGACACATCGACCTCAATTAAGCCCCTTGGAAGCCAAATTCGACCTGGGCTTGAAATTGAGGTTTATTATACCTCAATCCAGGTATATTTGACCTACAGCTCAAACGAGGTTTGAAACCCCTCAAGTCAGTCAAACCAAGCACGAGGCCCTTCAAGTTAGGAGTGAGCATTTTTCGGGTTAGAACCGGGAACCGAACCGAACTGAACCGAAATTTCGGGTCTAGTTCGGTTCTTCCATAAATCGGGTCCGGTCGGGTCCTAAAATTTAGAAAAGTTCTGTTCTCGGTTCGGTTCGGTTCTCGACATCCAAAACCCGAAAGAACCGAACCTATATTATATAATACATTTAAATAATATATATATATAATAATAATAAAAATAGTTTATATGAAACTTTAAGTGGGTCTTTTAGGTTTTAATTCCCAAATCGACTCTGCTCTCTGCTCTCAATCTCTCATAGTCTGAACTTGTCTTCCCCGACTCTGCTCTCTGCTCATCACATACTTCCTCAATCAGTTGTCTGGCCTTCTGCTCTTCTTCAAAATTCTGCATATATTTTTTTGCCAATTGATTGATGATTGTGATTTGTGAAGGCTGAAGCTCTCAATCCCAACTAAATTATAATGGATTCGGGTTCAGCAAAAGATTCAGTAAGTTATTGAGTGGGTCCGATATTTCAAGAAGTATATATTCTCTTAACCTAGTGTCTGAATCTTTTTTTTACAGAATTCATTAACCTGGTGTTAGATGCACACTCAAGAAATGTTGACAATGTCGAGGACAACAACGACGATGAAGAAGTTGTTACTTTAAATTAAGGTATATTCACTTTTCATTATAAAAAAAATGAGGAACAGTAGATTTTCAAGTTCTATAAACAAAATTTCTTTAAGTTTTTACATAAAGAGATTTGGAATCAAGTCATTTAGCTTGTTCCAATGCAGTTAATGCACATGGCATGACAGCAAGTCTCTCCTTGCTAATGATCTCTGTCCCGGGCTTCTCATCCCTTGTGATATCCGTCTCTACCAAGTTATTATTCAGACCCAGAAGAGACGGCAATATAACAGCTACAATAATTTTTAGAAAGGCATAAATGAGTATGACTTCAGTGACCACACTAGTGTTTACTAATCTAACTCGTTTCTTTTGATGACAGCAGAGAATGACAGCGGAAGTGAAGCCTAATATGGATGCATTGGAATTTGGAAGTGCAAGAGTGCAAGTGTGCAACCACAGAACCACTAGACTTATGGAAGGAATCAAGGAATATGACATGATGATTGATGAATGCTTCTTTTAGATCCTGTTTACTGTTTTATTAAAACTTTGAACTAAATCTGGACTTGTGAACTAAATCTGGACTTGAATTATTTTATTGCCAAGTTTTGTAGCCTTATAAAATATGTAATTTTTTTGGTTGTTAGTTGTCAAGAATGCAGTCAAATGATAAAATGGAAAGTAGATTGCTTTACATTCATTAAATAGAAAGATTTATTATATAATGTAAATTTCCCAGCCAATAAAATAAAAAAAATATACATTTCGGTTCTTTCGGGTTGGAACCGAACCGAACCGTAATTCACGGTTCGGGTCCGGTTCGGTTCTAACATAATTTCGGGTCCGGTTCGGTTCTGAAAAATTCTTATATTCGGTTCTCGGTTCTTTCGGGTCCGGTTCGGTTCGGGTCGGATCGGACCCGTTGCTCACCCCTACTTCAAGTCACTCAAATCAGTCAAATGAGACATGAGACCCCTCAATCCAGGTCTACGGTCGACCTCGAAATGGCTTCGACCTGGAGACAAAATCCGCTGTTAATTCGACCTCAAATGAGGTCGGAGGAGAGAGAAAAGTACTTGAAAATTAATTGGGTGTTAATATAAATAATATCCGGGTTGGACTTTATTTGAATAAAATTTTATCCGAGTGGGACACTTCCAAATTCGAAATCAAATTATTTCAAAATAAATATTATTATTTATTAATGATATTTGGAAAAATTTGAAGAAAAAAAAAATTCGAGATGAAATTGAGGTCGAAGGTCGACCTCGAAATGGCTTCGACCTGGAGACAAAATCCGTTGTTAATTCGACCTCAAATGAGGTCGGAGGAGAGAGAAAAGTACTTGAAAATTAATTGGGTATTAATATAAATAATATCTGGGTTGGACTTTATTTGAATAAAATTTTATCCGAGTGGGACACTTTCAAATTCGAAATCAAATTATTCTAAAATAAATATTATTATTTATTAATGATATTTGGAAAAATTTGAAGAAAAAAACAAATTGAGCTGAAATTGAGGTCGAAGGTCGACCTCGAAATGGCTTCGACCTGGAGACAAAATCCGCTGTTAATTCGACCTCAAATGAGGTCGGAGGAGAGAGAAAGGTACTTGAAAATTAATTGGGTATTAATGTAAATAATATCCGGGTTGGACTTTATTTGAATAAAATTTTATCCGAGTGGGACACCTCATTTTATCCGAGTAGGAAACCCTGAATTGAGGAAATATTTATCCAAAAATTAATTGGGTAAAAATAGAAATTATTATTATTTGATAATAATAATAATAATATCCGGGTTGGACTTTAGTCTAATAAAATTTCATCCGAGTGGGACACTTCCAAATCCGAAATTAAATTATTCCAAAATAAATATTATTATTTATTAATGATTTTTGGAAAAAATTGAAGTGCACAAAAAAAAATATTGGTCGACCTCAAATGAGGTCGAAGTTAACGACCTCAAAAATTTCGAGCTGGACGCAAAGTCACCTCCTAAATCGACTTCAATCGAAGTCCTCATCGACCTGGAGGTACTTGGGTGGCCAAACTACAAGTTGGTCACCCAAGTTTGACAGATATTATGAAATGCCCCCATAGTTTGAAAACTTACGATTACTTCCCTGAAGTTTTAAAACTGACGATAACTCCCTTGAAGTTTATAAACTCACGAATTCTCCCCTGGAGTTTGAAAGTTAACAATTACTAGCATGAAGTTTGTAATTTGACAAATCAAGCCCTGTAAAATTACAAGTTGATCCCTAATGGAAAAATTACGTAAATAATTCCTAAATTATTAGGAATAATTAAGAAAAATACCCGTAGGTATATAAAAAATTCCTAAATTATTAGGAAAAATATCTGTGGGTACAGAAAAAATTCCTAAATTATTAGGAATAATTAAGAAAAATACCCGTGGGTACATAAAAAAATCTTAAATTATTAGAAAAAATTAAGAAAAATACTCGTTGGTACACAAAAAATTCCTAAATTCATAGGAAAAATACCTGTGGATACATAAAAAATTCCTAAATTATTAGAAAAAATACCCGTGGGTACAGAAAAAATTCCTAAATTATTAGAAATAATTAAGAAAAATACCCGTGGGTACATAAAAAATTCCTAAATTATTAGGAATAATTAAGCAAAATACCGTGGGTACCTGAAAATTCATAAATTTTTAGGAAAAATACCTGTGAGTACATAAAAAATTCCAAAATTATTAGGAAAAATACCCGTGGGTACATAAAAAAATTCCTAAATTATTAAGAATAATTGAGAAAACTACCTATGGGTACATAAAAATTTCTAAATTATTAGGAATAATTGAGAAAAATACATGTGGGTGCATAAAAATTCCTAAATTATTAGGAAAAATTAAGAAAAATACCCGTGGGTACACCAATAATTCCTAAGTTATTAGTAAAAATACTTGTGGGTACATAAAAAATTCCTAAATTATTAAGAAAAATACATGTGGGTACAGAAAAAATTCCTAAATTATTAGGAATAATTAAGAAAAATACCCGTGGGTACATGAAAATTCCTAAATTCTTAGGAAAAATACCCCTGGGTACATAAAAAATTCCTAAATTATTAGGAAAAATATCCGTGAGTACATAAAAAAATTCCTAAATTATTAGGAATAATTAAGAAAAATAGCCGTGGGTACATAAAAATTCCTAAATTCTTAGGAAAAATACCTGTTGGTACATAAAAAAATTGTAATTTTTAGGAAAAATACCCGTGAGTACATAAAAAATTCCTAAATTCATAGGAAAAATACCTGTGGATACATAAAAAATTCCTAAATTATTAGGAAAAATACATGTGGGTACAGAAAAAATTCTTAAATTATTAGGAATAATTAAGAAAAATACCCGTGGGTATATAAAAATTTTCTAAATTATTAGGAATAATTAAAAAAATACCTGTGGGTACATGAAAATTCCTAAATTCTTAGGAAAAATACCCGTGGGTACATAAAATTCCTAAATTATTGTGAATAATTAAGAAAAATACCCGTGGGTACATAAAAATTCCTAAATTATTGGGAAAAATAACAGTAGGTACATAAAAAATTCCTAAATTATTATGAATAATTAAGAAAAATACATGAGGGTACACAAATAATTCTCAAATTCTTAGAAAAAATACCCGTGGGTACATAAAAAATTCTTAAATTCTTAGGAAAAATACCAGTGGGTACACAAAAATTCCTGAAATATTAGGAATATTACGAAAAATACTTGTGAGCACCATATGATCTCCAAAATATTTGAGGAAAATATAAAAACACTTGTGGGTGATACAAAATCATGAAAATATATTTGAAATAGAAGATAATCATGAAATTCGACCTCAATTAAAGTCGAAGTGAAGCCAAAGCCTTCAGGCCAATCGACCTCAAATGCTAATCGACGTGAATGTACATTTTAAGTATAGTTCGACCTCAATCGAGGTCGAAACGAAGATAAAGCCATGAGGCCCTCAGAGATTTCGACCTCATTCAAAGAATTTTGAGGTCTAATTCGACTTCGTTCCTGATCAAAAATTACAAAGCCATTAGGCCCCCAGGTATTTCGACCTCAAGGATATTTGTAGCCTAAATCGATCTCAATCGAGGACGAATCGACTCCAAACGGGTGTTTCGACCTCAAGGATAATTGGGGCACAAATCGATCTCAACCAAGGTCGAAATCGACCTCGATCACCCTGTTCGACCTCAATCGAGGTCGAAATCAACCTCAGTCACCCTGTTCGACCTCGAGGTGTTTTAGAATCCTGTTCGACCTCGACCCGGGTCGAAATCGACCTCAATCCAGGTCGAAATCGACCTCGAGTATGCAGATCGACCTCATGCTGGAAACAAGCCTTTGTTCGACTTCAATCCAAGTCGAAATCGACTTCAATCACGTAGTTCGACCTCGAGGGTTTTTGAGGTCAAAAATTGACTTGAAACCTAGTCGAATTGGGGCAGAAACTCAAAAATCATCTTTGGCAAATTAGCTACGAGTAAAAGTCCTTTGGGGACCGATTTATTTAATATTAATTCTCTAAAAGAATTAATAATAGAAGGCCTGAGCCCAAAAAGTCGAGATAAAATTGACTAAAATGAGTTAAAAGCCCGATAAGACACTGAAAACCCTTTGTAAAACTTTTACGAAAACTCACAAAGTTTCCCCAAAAGTTGGGGGGCAAATGATATGGGTAAAAAATAGCCCTAAGGAAATAATAAATATAGTATTTTTTATTTCATTTATTAGACCTAGCATGGTCCATAGGCTTGTGCCCTTGAAACGAACAAGGAAAATAAATCCAAGGATCAACCGGATTTGTAAGTCCAGCCCACAAACTCTGTTGAAGCCATAGGCCCATTAAGCCTTTGTTATTAATTAATTTCGTAATTAATTAATAAAGGCTCAGTAAAGGCCCAAGAAGCCTGTTGAAGGCCCGCATCCTAGAAGGATCTAGAAATCCTATTTATTAATTAATTTCGTAATTAATTAATAAAGCCTCAATTAAAGGCTTGAAGAGTCCTACGAGACCCCTCATCTGTGGAAGGCTCTAGAAGCCCAATTGTGGCACCCCCAAATCCGGGGTCAGGGATTCGAGTCGTCACGTCACCATCCAATCATTTAAAACCTGCAATAACTCCATAATCTAACAAAAATCATACCATAGACCCCTCTCTCACACACACATACGAGTTATAGTCTTAGAAACGATATACAACAAGTATAATTAGTTATTATAAACCAAATATACTTAACCAGGATCTCACGCTATTAATGATAACCCCTACATGAATTAACATTAATAACTAGATCAATACTGAAAACCTATTCAACTTACTCCTGCGGAATAATTCTGAACTGAACCACCTCAAAGGTGAATCTCTTACTTCCCTTCCTTGAAGTATGGAGCCAATTGAGTGTATTATCACTTTCTCTGAAAAATATAATATAAGCAAGAATGAGCGAAAGAATGCTCAGTAAGTTATTCACTCAATTAGCTATGTGACTCTCATTCAAGAATATGATAATCACTACTATCTCAATAGTATAATCATAAGGTTTAACAGTATATGGTAAGCATAATACAGTATCTTTCAACGATACACATGATCAGAGTTTTTCTGCTAAAAACATTTGTACTAAACATAAAGTTTAGAAAATATCATACGAACAATTTGGTTCGGTATATAACATAAGACACTATCAAATATAGTGTTACCACGCTTTCATATCTCCTCTAAAGCTTTTTAAGATAAAACTCAATGAACTTATTACGTTCATAGTTTTGAAATAGTCTTTCCATAACTTAGCAAAATAGCTTCAACTATAGTTTTGCTAAACTCCCCTAATATACGGGGTACACCATTCAAGATACAACAATCATAGTTGCTTATCTTTGAGAAAATTAACTCACTTTGAACCATACCATTTATAAGGTTTAAACTCCCATAAAATATCTTTAAAGATCCTGTTGTGTTGTGATATATAAAGAAAACAAGAGTGAGCAATATAGCCCCACTATAATCATAACTTCTATAAATATACTTTCTGCTAACCATTTCAAAAGTTTGTAAGATTTTCATACATCAGTTACCTTCTGAAGTTTTCATATAACTATTCCTTAAATCATACGAATAACAAGATGACATTTCAAGTTATTAAAAACTTTTTCTCATCAGATCCCATCTGAAGTTTTTCTTTCTTTTCGTCAAAACATTTCAACATTTCATTTGCAATGAACACCATCAGTAACTCAGCTCATAGGCTTTCATTACGGTGTGAAGTACAATTCCAATTGGAAGAAGGGATTGTAACTGGAGCATCAACACCCCTACTACCACACATCCACGATGATCAGTCATAGCACGTGGCAGCCTTCATTAGCAACCTATGGAAGCCTTCCGTTTCTCTACATGTAGAATGGGGAGCCCCGGTACTCGCTACCGTTAATGGGTAATCACCCTAGACCGCATACGGGTCAAAGTGCTGGACCGTGCGTCACTCGGCCTCTTACGCTATCTCCAAGTCCGCTGAATCAATCTATAAGTCTGGAACTGGAACATTAATCCAAGCTCCCCAAGTATATAATACTTGTTAATAGATTTGTCTATCTAACCTGGAACCGGAAGTAATCCTAGTTCCCCAAGTATATCGTACTTGTTGATAGACCCTCATAGCTACGAGTAGTCACTGAATAGATTAGTCGGGTTGTCCTCTCACCACACAGGTAAGTGACCTTCACCCACTAATCTCTTTCATCAAGGAATGAATTCATTTTATAAAATCATGACCAGCGAGTTAACTGAAAACTTTTCTTTNTTGATCCAAGTGATAAGGTTGCTTTATGGATTTTTTCCCTAAATTAGGGAACCATGTTTCCTAATCCTAGTTTGTCATTTGGTTAATCTTGCTAGCTTAGTTACTTGACTAGTTACTTTGGTTACTTGATTCCACCCATGCAAGTACTTGCTTGCATGGCTTGCATGGCTTTGGTGCAATTTAATTGTCATCCCATGATTAACACTTAATCCTCCACGTAAGTTCGATTATTTCTGAAAGCGTTTCGTCGTAGGAATTCCGTAGCATAAATCCTTAATATTCAAAATACTCCAATTCGATTATAACCATGAACTTTCTAATTTATAATCCTCCCGGTTATAACATAATTCTCTTATTCCTCGATATCTCATAAATTACGAAACAAATCGTAAAAGTGAAAATCTTCGGATTCTGACGGCTTTTGCATTCACTCATTTTCTTCATTCAATAATATGACATCTTCGGATTTCTAATATTCCAACACTTACTTAGTGTGGGCTAAAAAGTTTTTCATAATCCGTAGAATCACTATTCATCAGGGTGGTTTATAAATAAATAAAAAAATTCGTCCAAAAATTCGGGTTATTACACCAATCTCGAAGATAAACCTCACCTGCTAGAGTCCAACGAGGACTCTCATTACTAAGAGGTTTCAACAACCTTACGTCACTAGGAGACTTGGCCTCCAAGCCTCCCAATTCTAATCTAACTCCAAGGCCCTCGTGCGCCTATATAAAGGGCCTAACCCCTCAACATTAGAACTACGTTTTGGCTTGATTCTCTAAACACAACAGAGATACGTAGGCAGTTAACGAGGACCCGAGTTATTCACGAAACGTTAGTGCAGCCATTAAAACTCGAAGTTCCCCCAAACCCTAGCATTAATTACGTATTAAAGACACCTCATTTTTAATCCGTAACACTAATTTTCTTGAACCTAATTAATTTATCCGGACACACAGAAAATTAGTAGACAACTCACATAAACACTACAAATGGCCAACCCCACTCTGAAGAAATAATTTATTTATCCGTAAATTCTGAAAAGAATTTAAATTATTACTAGTATCGTATTCAACCCACTTTCTATGATACTTCAGGACCCAACAATTGGTATCAGAGCTTATTGATTAACATACAAATCAGGATCTGTAACCCAGTAAAGCTCATCGAGCCGAAACTGCTTGGACTCAGAATGAGGAGGCCATGTTAAATAAGTTAATTATAAACTTTTAATAAAGTTTATTTTATAATCTTTTTAAATTTATTTTATAAACTTTTATTAGTTTATGTTATAAATATTAATTAGTTTATTTTATAAATTTTATATTAAATTTATTTTATAAACTTTTATNCAGTTTGGTACCCCAAGTTTTGTACCCTTTAATTTTTAATTTTTATTTTAGATTTATTTATTTTTTCTGAAAATTTAAAATTCTTAAAAACTAAAATTTTTCTTAAAATATTAATTTATGGATTTTTAATTTTTAAGATATTTCAAATATTTTTGAAAATTAATTATTTGTAAATTTTTATTTTTGATTAATTTATTTTTTAAGAAAATTCTGTAAATTTAAATTTTTCTTACATATTAATTTGAGGGTGCTGAAGGGTTTCTAGTTGAAGATTTTTCTGGGTATTGAAGACAACTAAAATTGACTCAAGATTATCCAATGAAGTTAATTCTGGAATAGGTTGAAGAAGAAGTGGTATTAATTTTCTCAAAGGTTTACTTCATAGGATCCCACTAATATTTTGGAAGCTGCAAAATAGGAGATTAATTTGGGTACAGTTTTTGGTTAATTTGAGTTGTATTTTTGGATGAAAAATCTTAGGGGTTGAAGTAGTGAAGGAGAACAGACTGGACTACTTGTAATCTCAGTACAAGACTTATAGATTATTAAACAGGGAGATTACAGGAAGTTCGTGCTAACACTGCAGATCATCTGGAATGTAGGATACAGCCAACAGGGATCTAAGGATACAACCACATTGTTTGTAAAAGACCTGAATGTGCTGAAGGCCTATGAACTAGAATAAAAGATGAAGAAGATAATATTTGGTAAAGCAGGTTGTTAGCATATCCACTGTATTTGTGACCTAGGAACCAAATTTGATTGAAGTCAAGGTTGAGAACCTCTGAACAGAAATGAAATGATCCTAGAAGCTGAATTGAAGATGTTGTAGCTTGAGGTAGTGATCAAGGTGTTATAAGTGAATTTGACACTTTGGAATAACTTGAGAACTGGACTACAAGTCAAGCCTGTAGGGTAACATGAAGTTCAGTGACATCAGATTCAGACGGAGTCCCAATTCTTAATCTAAGGTCCTTACCTATAGATTCCAAAGAGGAGATTTTCAAGACCAGTTCAAGAGGTGGTTATAAGACATGGATGGTTGATTAAAGAAGACAAGATCAGAGATTTTCTACACACTTTGAAGAAGCATGNCTATAGATTCCAAAGAGGAGATTTTCAAGACCAGTTCAAGAGGCGGTTATAAGACATGGATGGTTGATTAAAGAAGACAAGATTAGAGATTTTCTACACACTTTGAAGAAGCCATTATAAGCAAATGATGACAGACACTATGTTGGATTGTAGCAGGAATCTCAAGCATTAGTGAGGATGCAGCAAGGGAAAGCATTTACTGGTGAAGTTAAATGCAAGGCTGATTCTATCAGTGACAGTGATGAACTAATTGGACATTTGGCATCAATGACCATCACTGGAGATGAATCACTAAGCACTTCACAAGTACACATTCTAACTAGTATATCTTTATCTAATTCAAAATTGTATGATTATTAGGTATTGAATTGTATTATATTCATGTTAGCATGTTAGCATCTTAGGACTTAAATGCTTAATTGATTGCTAAGAATAAGATTGCATGCTAGGATTCATGAGTTTAATTAGTACAGTTCATACTTGATCTACTATGTAGTAAAATGAATATCTAGAATTAGATAGGGTGTTCTAGACGGTTAGGTGTATTCCTGAATATTTGCTAGAACTTAATTTAAATCTTCTGTGATTTAATACCTCTGCTAATGTTGTGAAAATTGCTAAATAAACAAACAAGTCATAGATCGGATATTTTATATTTATTCTTACTTGAAATTGTTTATGTGCTTATTTTCATATGATCTGCTCCACTCACATAGTTGTACAAAATGCTATATTAGATCATGTATTGCTTGTTAAGGAGTAGAATACTAAAAGATGGTAGAATTATCTAAGTAGTCAATAACATTTGTAGATTCGAAGCTTATTCTAAAACTTACTTAGGTAATTAGAGATAGTTAAAAATGTTAGAAAACAACAGAAATGGATTAGGAAGAATTAGTAATTAACTTATTTGTTCTTTTATTCATGTACTTTTAGAAAATTATTGAATATTTGTAATCTGTTTTACATCTGTTACACTTGTGTAGAATGATTAAAGTAGATAGTACTAAATTTTCTAATATGCATATTGAAGTTGTTGTTACCACTGTTGATAGTAATATCTCTAACCCATCTAGACTCAATTGAAGTTGAGTACCAAGAAGCTTAATCATTTATGATTGCAGAGTATGTAACAAAAGGAATAAGTTATGTGACTTCGTGACATTTATTGTTCGAGGCATATGATTAAGATTAAAGCTCTGACATCATAGTTGGTTGAGAAATCCTAACCAACGGTAACCTTTGGAGATGACAACAAATGATATACAAGGGATTTGGCTATATGTTTGGAATTACCATCAGTGGAAGCATCTTTCTTGTTGAAGGACTTAAACACTATCTACAGGGCACTAGGGAATTCTTTGTCAAGGGTTTTCTGGAAAAGTATTGAAAAGGAAAAGTGTTTGATTTGAAGCAAGAAAGATGGAATCTCACTCAACTGAGAGTGAGGAAGTTTGTTCGTAGCTGACATGGATTTTGTATGCAAAAGTGAAGTGAACTTTTCAGTAAAGCTTCATCAATAAAGAGTTAGTTATGGCAAAAAAAGCTCTCACATTTGGTGAACAAGACAATGGATTCTTTGATAAAGAAAAAATTGGTGAGAGGATTTATTCATATGGAATTCTATCTAGAAGGACATTTTGAAGTGTGTCATATAGGGAAGTCAATAAAAACATCACACGAAGCAAATTGTGTCATGGAAGAAATATGCTTAGTGGTGGATGTTGACAACCCTAGTTACAATTTGGTGTTGTTCGTGCATTAAATAGATAAAATATTAGAGATGGTAATTGATCACATTAAGAAGATTAAGTTGGAAGCAAAGTAAGCTGTGAGAACTTTGAAGTCAGATATTGGAACTGAATTTCATGAATGAAGTTCTAAATGAAGTCTGCACTTATTAAGATACTCTGAAGCTGAAGTAATTAACATAACATGCTGCTTTAATCAATAAAGATCGTGAAAAGACATCATATGAGTTAATGGCCAATCAGAAGAAAACACTGAAGCTTTTTTTTTGTGTGTTTAGAGGAAATTGATATTTATTGAAGATTAATATGAGTATCTTAGCAAGAAGTGAAAGCTCATGGAACAATTTTCCTTGGCTACTCATTGAAGTCGAAAGCCTTGAAAGCATATGTGATGTAAAAACAAAAGGTGATTGAAAGTCTGAATTTGTCGTCCTACTACACCAAGCTCCCAAGCATTCATATGAAAGACTATTCTGAATCTTTGAAGTTTGACATATTGTCATAGTCAAATTCAGATATTGATGATGAAACTGAGATTGCAGAAGGAAACAAGATTAATGATGATGATTCAGATCCTAGTAGTGTAATTGGTAGTGAATCCAAACTGAAGGCTCATGAAACAATTTTCCTTGGCTACTCGTGGAACTAAATTTTGCGAATGAAGTTTTAAATGAAGTCTGCACTTATAAAGGTACTTTGAAGCTGAAGCAATTAACACAGCATGCTGCTTTAATCAACAAGAAGATCGTGAAAAGCATCATATGAGTTAATGGCCAACCAGAAGCAAACATTGAAGTTCTTTGGTGTGTTTGGAGGAAATTGATATTTACTGACGATTTAGATGAGTATCTTGGCAAGTTTGAATTTAAGGCTCATGAAACAATTTCATCGGCCACTCAATGAAGTTGAAAGCTTTCATGGGCTAAATGATGTAAAACCAGAAGGTGATTAAAAGTCTGAATGTATCGTCCAACTACACCAAACTCCCTAACATTCAAATGAAAGACAATTCTGAATCTTTGAAGTTTGACATCCTGTCAGAGTGAAATTCAGAAACTAATGATGAAACTGAGGTTGCGGAAGGAATCAATGATAATTATGATGATTCAGATCCTATTAGTGGAAATGGTAGTGAAACTACACAACTCGTGAACTTTAACAGAATCCACTTAACAAGGTGAAGGATCTTCAACACATCCTAGCAGCAACTCAGGTTGAGCAAATAAAAAAAGGATCTACTAGTCATATTCAACACAATGAAGATCAAAGGAATACATCAAGAACATATCTCCCAAGACAAAAGGTTTGAATTCAAAGTCATTCCTATAGTCTAGTTCTTAGTAAACCAGATTATTGAGTAAAGGCTAGAAGTGCTAATCAAAATGAACATATATTTTTCGGACATAACATTTGGTATCCCAAAGAATACTGAAGATGCACTGATTGATCCAGATTGGGTGATGGCATTGCTAGATGATCTCAATCAGTTTGAAGGCAGAATCTACTGAAGCTAGAACCCAGACCACAAAACAAGACTGAAATTGATACAGTAAGGGTTCTCAGAGACTGGAAGATTATTGGCATTTTTATGAGGGACAAAGCCAAACTCATTGCTACAGGTTTCTATCAAGTAAAAGGTATTGGCAATGATGGAAACAGAATCTTCAGAACTTTCAAGATCAAACAGTAAGCACCAGTGACGAGACTTGATCCTTTTAGGATCTAACAATTGGGCCTAATAAGATGAGAACCTAACAGAGTTAGGGATTCAAGAAAATTGTCAAGGACATGGTATGACATTATAACTAGTGTATTACTTGAAAATGATTTCATATTAGAGTCATAATACTTATATCTCTCTAGAATACAAGGCATACACAGTGACATATATGTGCTAGTATACCATGATTATATTATATGTGGGTCTACTAATGAAAATTTGACAAGAGATATTTGCTAAGTAAATACAGAATAGGTACAACATGAGCGTGTTGGAAGAGTTGTAATTTTTTTGGATTACAATTAATTCAAAAGAATGATGGCAATTAAAGTCAGTCAAGGATCTTTTGAAGATGCGCAATTTAGAAGATTCTAGACCTTCCGAGACTTCTTTCCAACAAACCACTAAACTTGATCAGGGCAAATCAGGTATATGAACTGAAGTGGCAAGCTATAGAGGTATAATCAGTTTATTAGTTATTCAAGTGCATAAAGACCATATATTTTATTCTCGATATGCTTATGTGTAAGTTTCCAAATGGATACTAGAGAATCTTATCTTATAGCTTAGCTATGAATTGTTATATATCTTAGGGGATCACCAATTCTTAGAATCAGGTACCCTAAAGAAACAAGGTTTAACCTAATTGGCTATATAGATATAATGTTGGTTGTAAGAAAGGCAGGGAAGTCATTCCTAGAAGTTGTCAATTTCGTGGAAGAAGTTGATTTCTTGCTGAAATGAGAAGAAGCACTCAACACACAGTTGCAGCAAAGGCTGAAATTAAAGCAACATGTGAATGTGATGCTTTGATCTTCTACACAAGGAAACTTGAAAGGCAGAGTGTCTAAACCTGTAACACTATATCTAATGTAACTCAACTAAAGAAAAGATACTTAACATGAAGACAATCAAGAACAAGAAGTCACAAAGAAATCAATACAAATTGAAGACAAGGTAATTGATACAATTTAACATGGTTAATTATGATCAATCAAAGATGAAATCACTGGAAAAAGTTCAAGTCAAAGTTGTTCATGCCTCAGTGATGTGTAACCTAAAAGAATTAAGACATAACAATCAGTATCAATAAGACTAATTGATTTCAAGTGAAGAAGCAGGAAAGCGACAATTGGAAAGCCACATTACTAATTGAATATGGTAATCTATTCAGAAGCAAGAACCCTATCAAGACTAGTCACTTATGAACCAGACCATTGCATCAAGTGTCAGGACATTGATAGCAAGTTTATGTCAGTAATAAAGATCCATGTTCAAGAGCTTGTTGAAGAATATAAAAGACAG
>QRFB01006604.1:22117-37193 GCA_008931105.1 Oenanthe javanica | reverse complement strand
TGAAAAATTGTAAGAAATGTATAGAGATCAGTTGGAGGGTTTTTATCACATTGCACAGCAGCTGTTGACTTCTCACTTGTCTAATAAGGATTATGCTGCCATATTGCTGGAATATGTAAAGGATCAGGAAGAGTTGAAAGAGAAAAATGCAAATGTGGCTGAAGATGAAGAGGCCAATGTAGATGCTTGGTTAAATAGAAAATCTGCAGTTAGTATGGAGGAAGCCTTGGAGTGGACCAGGCAAAAATATCTCACTTCTCTAGGGTCATGTGAGAAGACCTTCACCCCAAGTGCTATATATGATAGTAATATCGTAGAAGGGGGGTTGAATACGATATTGTCTAATTTATAAAATATTCGCGGAATGGTTTGTTATGGACTAATTGACAGTTCGAACAGATATTAAATCAAACACAAGGTATGCAATAACACAAGTTCGGGGAATATATCTTTTGATTTATATAANTTCTTCGGGGAATATATCGTTTTATTAATATAAACCACGAGGGTGCTCCACAAATCTAATCTTTCGATTAGTTACAATGATTCACTAGTACAGCAGTTAGATTACAAGCTTTAATGAAAACAACAAGGGTAACAACAGCTGTGTGTACAAAATTAATGGCTTCAGTGTTTACTCTTGAATGCTCTCTGTGTTTTCTCTCTTTAATCGCTCTGTGTATCTCTCTGCCTGTTTTGCTGAATGAATCTTCAAAGACGATGCTTTGCTGCTATTTGTGTAGTCTTTTTCAACTTTAGATACGTGGCGCATTTTGTGCCAAGTAAAACAAGTTGCTTTCTTCGCTTCTTTTTCTTCTAAGTATCGGGAACATTTTATGAGTAATTATTAAGTATCGATGAGTCTGTAAATTAACTATCGGACACATAAAACAATTCCTGAAAATAAAATTAATTATTTCAAACATTAGTAACCATCGGAATTATTCCTGCAGTTTTAACAACCATCGGAAAGTGCTAGCTTGCTTTTGTTTCCTTTACCCGATAGTTAATAACTATCGGCATATAAGACAAAATAAGCCCTTTGTCTTTCACCAATTTTGATCATTTGTTTAACTCACCCGATGGTTATTAACCATAGGTGAATAAGACAAAATAGGAATAAGACGAAATAGCTTGACCAATGACTTCTGGATACAGCTTCTGCAGTCTCATTCACTTAGCCATATTTCGAACTTGTTAAGCCCTTTAACATTATTTCTTCCACTGCAACCAAGTCAAATAAATATTTCCTTGTTAATTCGACCTTGATTTATTCTGGGCTTAATCGCATACCACTTAGGTTACTCATCTCAGTATCTGGTCAATTCTTCTGAATCAATGATGCAGTTCTCAAACTCTTTTGTGCTGTCGATTGGTGCAACTAGTCTGGTTCACAACCGACCAGCAAGATCTTGATCTTCACATCTTCTTTGCTATGCAATTGACTTTGTTCTTTGTTGATTAGAAGTGCTTATAAACTTCACTGGAATCTTCTGTTTTCTCTGTAGTAAAACCTTCTTCATCTTCAGAACCTTTGAAACACTTTAACTTTATTCTTCACTGAGGCTTGAACATGTTAATGAACTTCTTTCAGTGATCTTCAATGTCTTCAAAGCTTCCTCTAATATTTTGGTTCTTTGTATTCAACTTAAAAATGATTCGCAGTCGATTCCGTGCTTCATTTTAATATAAGTTACCGACCATCTGTGTTGAGTTAGTTTCCTCGGTTATATGTTACGTTACGTTACATTATGCTTTACAGACTGGAGGATTTTGTGGAGGCAGTGCCAAGGGAGATTCTGTAAAGTCTTCACTTCTCAATTCCAAGATGGATTCTCTAGAAAAAGTGTTTAAAGACATGATTCATAGTCATCAAGCCATCCTGGACAATCAAAGAAAGATCAACAACATGGTTGAAGTCTTATTCAAAAACAGGCATGCAGACAGGCTGCCTGAGGATGTGCCTATTCATACCCTATCTCCGTTTCAAGTGGATCTGTACTATCAGTCCAAGGCCAAAGATAAAGCTGCAAAGGCCTCCACAATTGACACTTTAAATTNCTACTGCCCTCAAATCCAAGTCTCCAAGAAGAATGTTCATGAAAGTAACTGCACATGGAGTGATAAGGAGGGAAATTAAAAAGAATCAATCAAAGAATTTGAAGCCAAATCAATAAATAAAGGTCAACACTGCCACAACAACTAGATTCAAGAATTCTACTAGCTCATTGCTAGTTAGATGTCCTAAGTGGAGGAAACAACTTATTGTTCTAGATAAGGGTCTACAAGTTAAGCCTATCCAAGAAATTGCAGAAGTCAACAAACAGGTGTTAAAACAGTGGAAGGCCAACAGGTTTANTACAATCACTGATCTCCAACTTGGGCACAACTAGTCAGGCTCCTCCAGAAACATTGCCAACTCAAATCAAACCAAGTCATTCTTCCTTTCTCTAAAGACAAGATATCAACCCTAAGGGGGAGAAGGCAAGGAGAGAAGAAATAGAAGCTGAGAGGCAAAAGACAGTTATGAGAAAGCTCAAAAGTGAAATTTTAAAGCCCAATTCTGAAAAAAACTTCCTGAACCTTCTGCATCACCNGTAATGCTACCACTCATGACATTAGGAGAGTGATCAACCTTTTTGACAAGACAAGTATGATTAATAAATTAAAAATGATGGAAATGTCTCAGTACTTGGAAAAGAAGTATTAGAAAAAGATTGACAAGGTCAAGTACATGGAGGAGATGATTGAAAAGAAAAGAACGGATGAGGAGATAATAGAGAAGCTATCCGAAGAATTGAGAAAGCAGGGAAAATGCAGGGTGTTCAAAGATCCTGATAGGATTGAATTTAAACTGAGTAGTGAAGCTACAATCAAGATCAGATTGAAGTTTATTCAAGACTATCTCATGCAAACTCTCAAGATTGCTGCTAACATGTTGAAGGATGCTATTTTAATAGAAGAAGTTATGGCTAGGCAAANAAAAGCAAGTCAAGGGAAATCATTAGAGTTATAAGAAGATGCTTGACAATGCTATTGTTGTAGTGAGGGGAGTTAAGTTTGAGTAGAATGGACAGATGTTCAAAGAGCCCCTAATTCAAATGGAGTCTGGGTATTTTAAAGTCTCAGTTGCACTTTTTCAAAGACTTTCATACACTGAGCTGGAATGTCTGTACAAGGCAGTTGAGTTGGTAACCTAGGAGGATAAAGAATTGAAGAATCAAATTTTGGGACCTCTCCTACCTCATTCTCTGNCTTTTGGAAGTTATTGAAGAACACAAGGCAAGGGAGGAAAGAGAAAGAAAAGAAAGATATGACCAGGCAACTCATCATCAACAAAATAGGTAGGCTTGATATCTTGTATTAATTTGTAAACTTCATCATTTTCCAAATTGGGGGAGATTATTGGACTTAAATCAAGCCTAACCTATGTAATTATCTGTCTTGCTGTAACATAGTTTGCACTTATGCAATAGTTTAGTGACTCAGATATCCTTGTGTAAAATTGCAGATAGAAGTCTACTCAGTTTGTCTTTTAATTATAAATGAAGTAAAAAATAAAGTCTGTTAGAAGATTCAAGCTGAATCATGCAACAAGACAAAGAAGACTAGTGGAGAAATAAGGAAAGCCATATGAGAATTCTACTAAGGCAATTGCTCAGTCGAGAAGTCTACTATTCGAGAAGTCAAATCTATGAGAGCATTTTGAGAAATCTCAAAACACACTCAACATCTCAGTACTCGATCGAGAAGTCAGCCATTCGACAAGTCAAGAATTGAAGCCATTTGAGTAGTGTTAATTGTGAATCATTCGAGAAGTGAGAAAAGAAAATCAATTTGAGAAGTTAGCAAAAGGAGCATTCGAGAAGTGGTAAAGCTGAGTCATTCAAGAAGTCACAGTTTTAAGTTTTTATTCGTGAAGTCTAGCCTAACCGAGAAGTCATCAAATGGGGTATACTAATCGAGAAGTCTAGTCATTCGAGAAGTAAGTCATTCATAGACCAATCGAGTTGTCACAGCCAGTACTCAATCGAGAAGTCAATCTCTATGACTTCTCGAAATAATTTAAATAGAGTACTCGACTGCACCAATGAGCTATTTTCAAGGAAGATTGCAGAACAAGTCAGATAATTCTAAAGCTCTGTTTTTTACAGGATAAGTCAAGCCTGCAAAGATAGAGACAAATCTACAATGAAGCTGGGAAGTCAGTCAAGATAAATGACAGAAGGTATAAGGCTGGATGTAGCAGACTGTCATAAAAGTGTTAGCTAGAAATAGATATCAGTCAAATGTAAAACATGTCTTGTCTATTTCTAGTTATAGCTAATCTATCTTATGTGAGCATGTGCACAGGACATGTTATCTATATATTTTATGCACAGCCACATTTGATAGATGTCTTGTAAGTTTTATAATTGTAATCTTCCTAGAACAAGAAGCTGAAGTTCAATTTGAATTTTAAATTGTAGCAAAAGTTCATTCTAATAAAATTAGATTGAAAGTTACATCTAGTGTTCATTGTACTCATTTATCTGTCTGCTGTTCTAACTCTTAATCTGTTTCATTTGCTCAACCTTACAATCCAGTTAACAGTTTAACTAGTCCATAAAAATCAAAAGAGTGAAAAAGACTTGAAGTATACATTCACCCCCACTCTGTAAACTTCTAGAACTCCTAATTCCTAACATACATCATATTTACATATAAGATTATAAAATTACGTATAATTATTTAAATAAATATACATATATTTATAATAAAAATTAATGTTTAAATATAAATATATTTATTTCGTGTACTTTCGTGTCGTGGCGTGTACCCAGAGGCTAAACCCAAACACGACATTAAATCTAGGTCGCGTACTTTCGTGTTCATGTACTCAGAATTAAAACACAAACACTAAATTTTCGTGTCATTTCGTGTCATATTATTCGTGTCCGTGTACTAAGTTGTCAGGTCTATGTACCCACTTCGTCACAACTCGTTTGAGCTATCGACCATAAATGCAATACAATACAAACTTTCATTACTAAATCAGAACCAACACTAACAATAAAGGAGAGAACAAACACCCTCTCACCAAGGAGAGCAAATAACTAAAATTGTAAACTGGAATTCTAAATAAAAAACTTAGATCTAAAAAACAAAAACCACAATATTAGGAATCTATATGTAATTTGATGATAACTTTAATATTAGAACCATAGAAATTTTAATTGATGTAACTGATAAATTGATATGAAGTTTATAAATTTCAATCGATCAAGAAACCATTTATCTGTTGAAATGTTTATCTGAATCAACTGATAATATGGATTGTAACATAAGTGTACTTAGTCTATTTCATTTGATAAGGTGTAAGTCAATTGATATTATTCTCATCAATTGATACTAGAGTCGATTGATATAGATCATCAACTGATGTGTAACTTAGACTATTAAATTATAATTATTTGAAGACAGAAAAATTATGCAAGTGAAGGAAGATCAATTGATATGGAAGCATCAATGGATAGATGATCAATTAAAAAGAAGCCAAGTCACCATCAACTGATATGAAGACCCATCGATTGATATATTGATTGATAACTTCTATTAATCGATAAGTCAACAATTATCAATTGATCGATATCAAGATCAATCAAAGAAAAATATCAGTCGATTGATACAAGGAAGAATCAATTGATATTCTTAACAGCAAATTATCAATTGATAAGGATAGCACAAAAAGACAATCTGTCAGAAATATAATGAAAAAAGCACCTATATGGAAGACAGTCTATACTGACTGTGAAGACATAGATTGAAACTGTCTTTCCAAGTCTGAAAACTTTTCTCAAAATGGAAAAAGGCAAAAGGAAAGATAGATCAGAAATAATCCAAAAATAGATTAGTTGTTTTATATTCTTTCTAGGAATTGTAAACACACTTGTGTTATATAAACAAGTGTGGTAGCATTTGTTAGATCAAATCAAGCCAACCATTATTGTATTTACTTGTCATATTATAACATTCTAGTGCTTCTTGTATTAAATAGTGACTTAATTTATTTTAAGTATGTATTTGCAATTAGAAGCTTGTTTACAATGAATCTCCAAATGTAAATAAGTAATATAAAAAATAATTGTACTGGTAGAAGATTCTGTGAATCATGCATTAGGAGAATGAAGATTACATCAAATAAGGATTTGCAGAAGAAATTATTTCTAAGGCAATTGATCAATAGAGAAGTCACATTGATAGAGAAGTCACAAGTGCAAAATGGTAGATAAGTCTCAAATGACTCAATCAAGAAGTCTACTCAATCGAGAAGTCTACTCAATCAAGATGTCAGTGATATGAAGTCATTGGAGAAGTGTAAAGAAATGGTTAATCGAGAAGTCTAGTTAAACAAATCGAGAAGTTAGCTAAGGAAGCAATCGAAAAGTTTGTGAAGTGAATCAGTCAAGAAGTGTGTGACATCAAGCCTGATCGAGAAGTCTATCCCAATCGAGAAGTCTAACCTGATCGAGAAGTCATCAAAAGATATATGCAGTCGAGAATTCTATACACCAGAGAAGTCTCAAGTCAAAGACCAATCGAGAAGTCTCACAAATACTCGATTGAGCAGCACACAACCTGACTTCTCGAAGTACAATAAAGATGAGTATTCAGATGTTTCAAACAGCTACTTTCAATGAGATTTACAGAAGAATAAGACAAGTAATATGAAGCATTGTCGTGATCTGGTCAGTCAATCCTGTGAAGATAATGACAAGTCTATAATGAAGCTTGAAGGAAGAACAAGACAATGACAAAATATAGAAAGCAGATGATGCAGATTGTCAAAGAGAAAGACTTAGATAGAAATAGAATTGAGTAAAATGTAAAGTTTCATTTGTATGTTTCTAGTTATAGTATAACTGACTGTGAAAGAATGTGCACCAAGACATGTTGCCTATTTAATAGAATGCACAGCTTCACAGTTCAGTGTGTTGTATAGTTTTTCATACCTTGTTTTTTTCCAAGAATAAGAAGCTGAGAATTTCACAAATATTCTCATATTGTATCAAATAATTATAATAAAATATTAGATTGATATTTAACTGTGAAGTGTTTAGTTAAATTCTGCATCTCTAATATAAACACTGATAAAGTTGAATAAAGCTACAATACCAGTCCAGTTCACAAAAAAAAAATCAAAGGCAATTTAAAAAGATATCAACCTATACATTCAACCCCCCATCTGTATAGTTTTGAGCTAACTCATTCCTAACAAGTGGTATCAAAGTAGGTTGTTGACATACAAACAGTTCAAAGATCAAAATGAGTTCCCNAGTAGGTTGTTGACATACAAACAGTTTAAAGATCAAAATGAGTTCCCAAAAACTTAACAGCATCAAGATTCCTCCATTTGACAGAGAACACTATATTCTATGGAAGAAGAAAATGCTCATATTCATCAAGACTGCAAACTACATGTATCCTGAGATCCTGAAGAATGGACCCTTCATGCATGTGGCACTAGTTCCTGAAACAACTATTGGTTTAGAGGTGATACCATCCACATGGGTACCAAAGGATCCATCTCAGTACACTGATACTGAAAGAGAGAAGGTGGATCTTGACAACAGTCTCATGCTCATCCTGATCGACTCTCTAGATATGATCATTTACAACAATGATGTCAACTGCACCACTTCCAAGCATATTTGGAAAACCATAGAGCTGTTATGTGAAGGCACAATGGAAGTAAGAGAAAATCAGAGACAATTATTGGTGTTACAATATGAAGCCTTCATGTCAAAACCCAATGAAATCATAACTGAGGTCTTTGAGAGGTTTAACAAACTAATCAATGAACTGAAGCTACGTGGAAAATCCTATGAAACAAAAGAGAAAAACTTGAAGTTCTTGTTAACTCTTCCGGAGCATTTGGAACACAAAATTGTTGCTATCAGATAAGGAAGAGATTTAGCAAAATTTCCATTGGAAACTCTACATGGGATACTAAAGACATATTAACTATAATACTTTCAAAAGAAGTCTATTCTAGGAAACAGAAGTAAGATGGCAAATGTCTCTAGTGCACTAATTGTCAAAGAACCAGAAAAGATGGAAAGGGTTGGCACATTCCAAAGAATGAAGAGTGAGGAAAGTGTTGAAAAAGACAATGAAGAAGAAGAACCTGTCAAGGAAGAATCTGTTAAAGATGAGTTCTACACCATTGAAGAGCTTGAGGGCATGAAAAACAAATCTAAGGCCTTCATGGCTGGAAGGTTTGGAAACATGAGGTTTAAGAAAAATAAAAGCTTCAAGCCAAAACCAAACTTTGGCTCTTCAAACAAAGGCAAAGCTCTCAAGAGCAATTTCAAAAGAGGTTACAAAACTGGATTTGTTGAAAGATCAAAGATAAGGTGTTATAATTTTGATGAATTAGGACACTTTTCTACTGAGTGTTGAAAGCCAAAAGCAGCAAGAAAAGACAATGAATATTTGGAATTGGAAGCCAAATATGAAGCCGTGTTGAAGAAGAAAACTAGTAAAATATACATTGCTGAAGGCAAATGCTGGGATGACACTGATGAGGATGAAGAAGAAGAATATAGGAATTTGGCACTCATGGAAAATATATATGCAGTTGAGAAGTTTATACACTCGAGAAGTCTCAAGTCAAAGACCAATCGAGAAGTCTCACAAGTACTCGATTGAGAAGCTCACATCCTGACTTGTCGAACTACAATGAAGTTGAGTATTCAGATGTTTCAAACAGCTACTTTCAAGGAGATTTGCAGAAGAATAAGACAAGTAATCTGAAGCATTGTCATGATCAGGTCAGTCAATCATATAAAGATAATGACAAGTCTACAATCAAGCTTGAAGGAAGAATAAGACAAGGACAGAAGATAGAAAGCAGATGATGCAGACTGTCAAAGAGAAAGACTTAGCTAAAAATAGAATTGAGTAAAATGTAAAGTTTCATTTATCTATTTCTAGTTATAGTATAACTGACTGTAAAAGAATGTGCACCAAGACATGTTGTCTATTTAATAGAATGCACAGCTTCACAGTTCAGTGTGTTGAATAGTTTTTCATACTTTGTTTTTTTCAAGAATAAGAAGCTGAGAATTTCACAAATATTCTCAGATTGTATCAAATCATTATAATAAAATATTAGATTGATATTTAACTGTAAAGTGTTTAGTTAAATTCTGCATCTCTAATATAAACACTGATAAAGTTAAATAAAGCTAAAATACCAGTCTAGTTCACACAGAAAAGAAAATCAAAGACAATTTAAAAAGATATCAACCTATATATTAAACCTATAATTTAAAAATTATCCATTGATGTTGTGACATCAACTGATATTGGGTTTCTGAGTACTTGTGAATTTATAATTTCTACTTCTTCATCATCATCCACACCATTTGATTCATTCTCAAAATGCAGTGTGTCATGATTTCCTTCATCAACAAACCTTGAATCTTTTTATCATCAAATGCTACCTGTACAAATTCCATAACAAGGTGTAGTATAAGATTATAGACTCCATAGGCTATGCTTGATAGTGCATACCCAACAAATATAGCTTCATCATCCTTGGCTTCAAATTTTCCTAGGTTTTCACCTTGATTCTTTAGGACATAGCATTTGCAGCCAAAGACATGAAGAAATCCCACTTTTGGCTTTTTGTCTTTCTTGATCAATTGATAATGTGTCTTTCCTTGAGCTTGATTCACTATGAAGATGTTTTGAAAATAACATCTTGTATTAATGGCCTCATCCCAGAAGTATGTTAGTAATTTAGCATCTTCCATCATAGTTCTAGCTGCTTCAATCAATGTCCTGTTTTTCCTCTCAACTACCCCATTTTATTGAGGTGTCCTAGGTGCAGAGAAAGTGAGTATGATTCCTTTAGATTCAAAGAACTCTTTTATTGTGGAATTCTTAAATTTTGTTCCATTGTCACTTCTTATTTTCTTTACATCCAATCCAAGACTTTTCTCAGCTTCTTTGATGTGCTTAATGATGAGATCACTTGCTTCATCTTTTGAATGTAGAAAATAAGTCCATGAGAATCTTGAAAAGTCAACCACAATGACTAAAGCATACTTCTTCTTTGCAATGGACATGATATTCACAGGACCAAACAAATCCATGTGTAATAACTCAAGTGGTCTCTCAATTGATGATTCTAATTTTGACTTGAATGATGCCTTCCCTTTTTTCCTTTCTGACAGGCATCACATGGTCCATCCTTGACAAATTCCATTTGTGGTAAAACTCTCACTTTATTTTTCTCGACCAATTGATTCATGGCTTTGAAATTTAAGTGAGCTAATTTCTTATGCCATAGCCAACTTTCATTTGTACTTGCCTTAGAGAGAAGACAAGTAATTGAGTATGCACTTGTTGAGTTGAAGTTAGCTATGTATACATTTCCTTTTTTATTCTCAGTCATAACTAGGCTTCCAACTTTCTTGTTGGAAATTATGCATGCTTTAATTGTGAAACAGACTTTATTTTCATTGTCACATAGTTGACTTATGCTTAACATATTATGTCTTAAGCCATCAACTAATGCAACAGGTTCAATGTTGACATTCTCTTTTGAAATCAAGCCATATCCCATGGTGTATCCTTTGCTGTCATCACCAAACGTTACTCCAGGGTCAGCTTTTTCCTCAAACTTTGTGAGCAGGAATTTATCTCCAGTCATATGTCTTGAACACCCACTGTCCAACTACCAAAGATTTATTCTTTTTCCCTGCACACATCCAAAAATAATCAAGTTGATTTTGGTACCCAAGTTACCTTGGGTCCTTTCTTATTAGTTGTTATCTTTGGTTTGGTTTCCAACTTTTGTACCTTTAGTTTAGGTGGTTTTACTTCCACTTCAACCTTAGGTTTTAGTTTCCTCACCTCAGGATTCTCAGTGCTAATACTTGAAATATTCATGCTTGCAGAATTAGGGAAATTTAGAGCATGAAAATTATTGTGCATATTTCAGGGCATAACAGGCATATTCATGTTGGCAAATGCAAGATATTGATTAAATATATAAGGCATTGATGCATATTGAGCATGAATAGCATGATGATCAACTAACTAAGGGTAAACAAAATTAGAATGCATGTTAGGTATAACAAGCACATTGGATGTTGTAGGCATATTGAACTTGCATTACACAGACAAGTGATTCTTACTACCACACTTAACACATATCTTTCTAGGAGCATATTTGCCAGGTGTGTAGTTATTGTACTTGTTTATGCCTACTTTACCATTTCTACTCTTTTTCTTCTTTTCATTAGACTACATATCAGGCTCTATCTTTTCTAATCTATCCTTCAATTGATCTTTAGATAAGAAACCTATATTGGCCTTTTCAACTTTGATTTGAGATTTTGAGGAGCTTCCTTCTTTTACAAATTTAACAGGTCTATTAAGCTTGGTTTTTAAAATAGTTTGTTTAGCAGTTGATGATTTCTCAATCGATGGATAATTATTCGTTGAGATGACATTATCAATCGATGGATAATCCTTATCATTTGATTCAAGATTATCAATTGATTGCTTCTTTTCCAAGGATTGATTTTCATCAATGGGTAATTTTTCAAGAGTCTCAGACAGCATGGTGAAAGAATTTATTCCATGAATGTCATTCATCTTCTTACTAGCTTTACTTGGCATGTTCCATTTGTCAGTGGTTNAACTAACTAAGGGTAAACAAAATTAGAATGCATGTTAGGTATAACAAGCACATTGGATGTTGTAGGCATATTGAACTTGCATTACACAGACAAGTGATTCTTACTACCACACTTAACACATATCTTTCTAGGAGCATATTTGCCAGGTGTGTAGTTATTGTACTTGTTTATGCCTACTTTACCATTTCTACTCTTTTTCTTCTTTTCATTAGACTACATATCAGGCTCTATCTTTTCTAATCTATCCTTCAATTGATCTTTAGATAAGAAACCTATATTGGCCTTTTCAACTTTGATTTGAGATTTTGAGGAGCTTCCTTCTTTTACAAATTTAACAGGTCTATTAAGCTTGGTTTTTAAAATAGTTTGTTTAGCAGTTGATGATTTCTCAATCGATGGATAATTATTCGTTGAGATGACATTATCAATCGATGGATAATCCTTATCATTTGATTCAAGATTATTAATTGATTGCTTCTTTTCCAAGGATTGATTTTCATCAATGGGTAATTTTTCAAGAGTCTCAGACAGCATGGTGAAAGAATTTATTCCATGAATGTCATTCATCTTCTTACTAGCTTTACTTGGCATGTTCCATTTGTCAATGGTTCTTAGTTCTTCTTCCAATTTTTCTTTCAAGTTTTCTATTTCCTTTTTACACTCAACTAGTTCTTTTCTAGCATCTCTATTTTCTACCTTGAGTCTATCAATTTGCACTAGCTCACCTTCTGGATAAGTATTTTTTTTAGTAAGAGATTCTAAGGTGCTCTTGAGCCTAGTGTTTTCTTTGTTTAAAGACTTGAGAGTGACATGCAAATTATACAATTCATTTGACATTTCAGTAATGGTAATATTGCATTCATCGTTGGATAACTCAGATAGATTTGTAGAAATTACCTGATTGCTAGAAGAACTAGCTTCTTGATCATCATGATTGGCCATTAGAGGAAGGTTGATGTATTCCTCTTCTTCAGAATCATCCTCAGCAGCCCGGTCCTTTTCTTCTATTACAAAAGCCTTATCTCTTTGTTTAAGCAAGTCAAAGTAATTCTTTTTATAGTCAATGCCATCACTAAACTTTGACTTTTTCTCCATTTTCGGCTTTTTGAAAAGTGACCAGCCAATCCACAGTTAAAGCATTTGAATTGAGTCATGTCAACAAGATTTTTGCCTTGTTGATTGTCTCTCTTAAACTGAGATCCAGGCATTTACATAAGATTTCTCTTGAATTTGAGTTTTGAAAATTTCCTTGATAGAAATGCCAAATGCTCATCTATTTCAGCCATTTCATCGTTGGTATATGACTCATCATCTTCAACTATTTCTTTTCTTTTGCTAGTTGAAGGTTCATCATATCTAATACCACTTGCACTATTGTCATGATTTTTTTTCTTCCCTTCTTTGACAGACATATCTTCACAAGATTCTGCAACTTGCTTATCCTTGACCACCAAGGCAACATACTTCTGTTTCTTTTAAATTTTCTCAATCTCCTCATCTTGCTATAGTTCCAACTCATAGGTCTTCAGAATTTCATACAGCTTGTCAAGAATATATTATTTAAAGTCAGGAGACTGTCTTATAGAAATAGTCATTGGTTTCCATTCCTTGGGTAATGACCTCAAGAATTTAAGGTTGGTATCTTCAACAACATATACTCTTCCATATAGTTTGAGCTCATTCAATAGCTTTTGAAACCTACTATATGTATCATTGATTGTTTCACCACTCTTGAAGTGAAAGGCCTCATACTTCTGAATCAAGAGTTGCATCTTATTCTTCCTTACTTACTCAGTGCCCTCACATAGAGTTTGAAGAGTATCCCAGGCTTCCTTGGAGGTTGTACAGTTAATAACATTGTCAAACATATCATTGTCAAGACCATTAAACAAAATTTTCATAGCATTTCTATCATTGTGTACTTTTTCATCATCATCTATGTATTCACTCACAGTTTTTGGAATAAGTTTGTCTGGTGCCTGAGTACCATCTGTATTCACACTTGTAACTATCTTCATAGGCATATGTGGACCTTTCTCTATGCAGTTGACATAGGAAGGATCAATGGAAAGTAGATGTNGGATCAATGGATAGCAGATGTAAGTGCATTTTGACTTTCCAAGGAAAGTACTCATCTTTCTCTAGAAATGGAATCTTCACTCATGTGTCTTTTTGACCCATACTTGATGTACTTAGCTCTTAACTTTCTGTATGTTGAAAGCTAGGCACTGATACCAATTGTTATTTTCCTTTGAGTAAAAGAAGTTTGTAGAAGTGGGGGTTTAATACAAACTTAAGAGTTTTAGAAATTCTTGTGGATACAAGTTTGTACTTTTAATTATTTTTGTGTTTGAAAATATCTATTGAAGAGAACTATTAGAACATTGGATTAAAGGTTTAATATATTGAAAACAGAATACATCAATTTTAAAAATTACTAGTGAATTGGTTTTTCCAATAGTGTATTTTTGCTTTCAATTAACCTTGGTAAAGATACCAAGCTGCTTACAAAGATGTAGTTTTTGAACTAAGAAAAGCACTACAAATATTTTCTAGCTTTTCTATTGTACTTTTCTTGTGTTCTTGATTTTTCTACCTCTCTTGCTACAATGAACTACTACTCAATATATAGTAGTTCACATTCTACTTCTATTTTCTATCTTTCGATTCAACATGACCTTTTTCATTCTGCTCGGTATGACATTTGCTATTCTGCTCGGTATGACTTTCTTCTCCTGCCAATTTTCATTTCTTTTCTTCTTGAATGGACAAGTGTCATCCTTGCATTGGTTCCTTTTAAAAACATCTCTTGCCACTTTCATTTTGAAAAAGTAGGGGCCTATTTCGTCTTATATGGATAGGCTCTGTAGAAATGCTTTTCGACCCGTACAGTTTATAATCTTTGATTAATAAATTATTAAATTAATTTAGAAATTATAAAAATAAATATATAATATTATTTAGATATTTATAAATATAATTTACTAAATAAATAAAATATTTATTAAATAAATAAATCCTTAAGCTCTAAGCTGCGGTCTTCTGAACGTCTGGAACCGAACTCCTTTTGACTTGGAAATAATAAATCAATTCCAACCGGTTCCACTTTTACGAATATATGAATTTGCATTTCTTCCGTGTCAATTCTTTTTCCGTCTTTTCTTCAAGTTAGTACTGTTAGGCATGTTTAGCTATATCCCTTTGAGCTTTCAGCTTCTGTATTCGGTTATTCTAAAATAATTCTAAATTAATTAATCCTTTAATTAATTTAAGAAATAAATTAATTCTGAGTGAATTAATTTACTAATTAAATTAACTAATTAATTTAATTAATTAATAGAGAATTAAATTAAAGGCTTGACTATTGTTGATGTAGATAA
>QRFB01006604.1:0-10427 GCA_008931105.1 Oenanthe javanica | reverse complement strand
TCATTCTAAAATAATTCTAAATTAATTAATCCTTTAATTAATTTAAGAAATAAATTAATTCTGAGTGAATTAATTTACTAATTAAATTAACTAATTAATTTAATTAATTAATAGAGAATTAAATTAAAGGCTTGACTATTGTTGATGTAGATAAAACTCTTCTGTCCTTCAACAATAACCTTTCTAACCACTTGAACTTTTTGATCACGAATCTTCACTGACATTGTTAACACCTGTGCACTGGTCTGGTTCACGAATGATTAACTACAATGTTGATTCACATTTCTGCTGTAGTGGTCTTTATATCTTGTTTTGTCATGTCTTGTCTTCTTTTTATTTTTGCTCTATAATTATTTTTTTCTGGAATCTTTCTGTAGTAGACACTTAAAACCTTCTGTATCTTCTGAACTCCTTGAGATACTAATCTTTTATTTTACAATGACGCTTGATCATATAAATGAACTTCTTCCAGTGTTGAGTATCAGTCTTGTCAGAATTCTTCTGATATTCTGATTCTTCGTGTCTAGNTTCTAGCTTTGTCTTCAATATTTCTTTTCTTGGAATCTCTTTGTAGTAGGCACTTGGAATCTTCTGTATTTTCTGAACTCTTCTGAAAAACTACTCCTTTATTTTTCGCCGAAGCTTGAACATATTAATGAACTTCTTCCGGTGTAGAGTAGCAGCTTCATTAGAATACTTCTGATATTAGGATTCTTTGTGTCTAGTTGACTGTCTTCATCTTGATTCCTTCATCAGTATTTATTACTTACTTAATTTTCTTACTTGAGTTGAGTTGTCATCTACTTATTACAAATAGGCCTTGTCATATGTCTTTCATACAGTTTACAATGTATTCATTAAAATAGATTATAGCTACTTTTCATAGTCTCCTTTGCATTTGTTTTGTTCTGAAAAAATCTTTGTCTTGATCTTTTTTTGAAGACTATGTTGCCTTGAAAGTCTTTACAATCCTGACATAACTGTATTCCATTGATTCAGTTTCTGCAAAGATCTCATTTCTTTTGTCTTTAGCCAATTTGGGAAATCTTGGTCAACTGATAGTTGCTGTCAAGCTTATCAGTCGATCATTCTTTGCTAATCAATCGATGGATAGGTTATTCATCGATCAATTGATGTATCGATGGATAGTTAGGTTATCCATCGACTCTTCATCCATTGATAGTCCTCTATCCGTTGATTGCCTTTAGCCGTTAATCGCCTTTATCCGTTGATCGCCTTTATCCAACGACTCCAATATCTGTTGATCACTTCATTTGTGAGAATTCTGACTTAGAATATTTACAGTTGATCAACCATTCTTCACATCCGTTGAGAAACTATCAATTGAAGTCAATAACATCAGTCGACTACTTAACAGCATCCATAGAGGCAATAGAATCAATTGATAATAAAACATAAATCAAATGTTACAATCCAATTTATCAGTTGATTAACAAGCTTCAACTGATAAATGGTTTTCTAGTCAATGGACATTTATAGGTCACATATTCATTGACAAGTTACAATGAAATTTAAATCCTTATTGTCATGAAATTTAAATCCTTATTATAATTTCAAGTGATTTGTTATCATCAAATCTCATAATTCCTAGAAGAGTGGTTGGGGCTTTGATGTTCCTATCCTAATTTAATTATTTATTAAAATTAAAAAACCAAAAAACTCTTGCCTATGTCGGTAGAATTTAAAATCATTATCATAATCTACAAGACAAGCCAAAAAATAATATTATAATTATGGCTTTATGAGCCAGTAATAATGTAATTAAAGGAGAGGTGGGTGGGACCCATAAACCCTAGTAGCCCACATGACAGCTAACGGTTACTGCTTTTGGGTAGGGTGACTCTAGAGTAATACAATAACAGTCACTACATATCCGGACAAGACATAATAATCGTCAACACAAGATATTTGTAGTGTTGAACGAGAGAGATCGAGAGAGAAATAGAGAGAAAGCGAGAGAGATGAGAGAGATAATAAGCATACACATCGGTCAAGCTGGTATTCAAGTGGGTAATTCTTGCTGGGAGCTCTATTGTCTCGAACATGGCATTCAGCCCGATGGCAACATGCCTAGGTTACTCTACACACTTTTATATATATTTACATATGTAAACTTGTCTCTGTGTTCTTCTGTGTTTGTTTAGTTTATTCATTAATTGTTAGTGTAATGAGATCTTGTTTCTGTTTGTTACAACTTACAAAGAGTTGAAACTAGATTATATCAATGTATCTATATCTGAATCTTAATCTGAATCTGTCCACTACTTTGTTGTTGTGTGTGTGTGTGTGTTAATCATTACTCTTATTTGTATCATTGTGTTCGTGTTCTTCTATGCTTATTTAGGATAACTAATTGATTGTTGGTTTATGAGATCTTGTTTCAATTGATCTTGTTTCAATTAGTTTTGAGTTGAAATTTTATTTTGCCTCAGTTTTGAATCTCAGTCTGACTACTACTTTGTTATTTTGTTGTCAAACAGTGGATCTTCAAGTGTTAATGTTTTGCGGGATTCCGAGTTTGTTAATAGTTTTAGGGAGATTCTTAATGGTACCATTTTATGATGGACTATAATTACTGAGTTATCTGTTGTTTTGACTGCGCTGATGGTCCTCTATGTTTTTTCATTGATGTTTTATGTTGGTTGAGGATGATTCTTGGATATGGTATCTAGATCTGTTTTGAACTTGAAAATTTGCAGTTTTGTGGATTTGTTATGATGAGAATGAAGTGTTTTCATCATCTACTGTTAANTGCAGTTTAGTGGATTTGTTATGATGAGAATGAAGTATTTTCATCTACTGTTATTAAATTATAATAAGAAAAACTCCTCAACTAAGCAAGTATTGTGTATTAGTTATGTTAGTTTCAGTCTTATCTCTTGCAAATTGCTTAGTGTCTACATCTTCGTACAACCTTTTGGACTTTTATTTTATGTTTGTGGAAATGTCTTCAGTAATGACTTTGCTATTGCGGTGATTTCTGATATATGTTTTGTTCTGCCTTTACAGTGACAATACAGTGGGTGTTGAACATGATGCTTTCAATACATTCTTCAGTGAAACGGGTGCAGGGAAGCATGTTCCCAGAGCTATATTTCTAGATCTTGAACCAACTGTCATTGATGAAATTAGGACAGGGACGTATCGTCAGCTGTTCCATCCTGAACAACTCATCTCTGGAAAGGAAGATGCTGCGAACAATTTCGCGAGGGGGCATTATACAGGTAGGTCACATATGTTTTCATTCGGGATGCATTACCTTTACATGTTTGTTCAAGTTGTACTTGCCTGACTTTGCTAACTTAATTTTGACAGTTGGGAAGGAAATTGTGGACCTGTGTCTTGACCGAGTGAGGAAATTGGCAGATAACTGCACTGGTCTACAGGGGTTTCTGGTGTCTAATGCTGTTGGTGGTGGAACAGGTTCTGGTCTAGGGTCTTTGTTATTGGAACGCCTATCAGTTGACTATGGAAAGAAATCCAAGCTTGGTTTTACCATTTATCCATCTCCTCAGGTGTTTAATCGTTGACTACCTCCTAATATATATTTTTGAGATTATAGCACTTTGTATCTTAGAGTAATAATAAATTTCTGTTGTAAACAATATTGGCAATGATGGGCTCTAGAGTTTATGAGGAAGTGGAAAATTGTATTTAACTAAAACTAGGGAAGTTACCCCATCCTCGGAATATTAGCCATATGTATTTATGACTTTGCTGAAGGCATGATATTGTTCATTGCAGGTTTCGACTGCAGTTGTCGAGCCATACAACAGTGTGCTATCTACGCATTCTCTTCTTGAGCACACAGATGTTGCCGTGCTCTTGGATAATGAAGCCATTTATGATATATGTCGGAAATCCCTAGATATTGAGAGGCCTACGTATAATAATTTGAATCGGTTGATTTCTCAAGTCATATCTTCTTTGACTACTTCCTTGAGGTTTGATGGAGCCATTAATGTTGATATTACAGAATTCCAGACGAATCTTGTACCATATCCTCGAATCCATTTCATGCTTTCCTCATATGCTCCTGTAATTTCTGCTGAGAAAGCATATCATGAGCAGTTATCAGTTCCAGAAATCACAAATGCGGTGTTTGAACCGTCAAGCATGATGGCAAAATGTGATCCAAGGCATGGGAAATATATGGCATGCTGCTTGATGTACCGAGGAGATGTTGTCCCTAAAGATGTTAATGCTGCTGTTGCCACCATCAAAACCAAACGAACCGTTCAGTTTGTTGACTGGTATGGAATCATCTTTTGTTTCAATAGCAATTGGCTGTTAATTCTCCTAGTAAGACCATAAATATGGTATGCAAACTAAGAACAGACATTAAATAACAAATGGACCGGGTGATAACAGAGACCCCATTTCAAAAAAATAAATAAATGGTTTGACCGCACAAACCATTGCACTGTGAACAATCCTGCACAGTTCCAGCCTTGGTGGGTAGGTCAATGACAATCCTGCACAGTTCCAGCCTTGGTGTTGCCTATAGTTTTGTACTATTTTTGTCACCTAATGATATAGCAAGTAGAACCACCTGGCCACCTGGTTCACAAACCTGTTTGGGCCTTACAAGTCCACCATAAGTTCCCCGTATCAAGTATTCAAGTTGAATGCATAACCAGTCCAGAAAGCAATCAATTCTAGCATAAGCATTAGGCACGGTACCAGATAACATGTTGCAATATATTTATGGGCATTAGAAAGTATTTCTAAGGTATAATTTCCAACTTTGAACCAGATAGGATCTTGTAGTGGATGGAATATCAAAATGAGGAGTCATTGGGTATGAAACAGAAGACCATTAATCTTATTTTCTGGCTTAGGGGATGTGGATGTCAAGGGCTATGGGGGTCTAATCATGTTATGCTTTCTTGTCCATAAGTATGATTGTAAACTGGGATTGCTCGTTGTAAATATGATGTTCATGCATCTGGTTATTCAAATATATTGTTTTGTCTGGCAATAAAAGTCAAATTAGTTGTAGTTTGGATGGGATAGACAGCAAGTAAATATATAATGTACAGTTTAATTCCCCTTCAGTCTCTTTTGAATGGATGNATAGTTTGGATGGAAAAGACAGCAAGTATATATATACTGTACAGTTTAATGCCCCTTCAGTCTCTTTTGAATGGATGTTTAATATATAAAGATCTGTCTTTTGGGTTTTCACAGGTGCCCAACTGGCTTTAAATGTGGTATCAATTACCAAGCACCAGCAGTGGTGCCTGGAGGTGATCTTGCCAAGGTGCAGCGGGCTGTTTGCATGATAAGCAACAATACAGCAGTAGCTGAAGTGTTCTCACGCATTGATCACAAATTTGATCTCATGTACTCCAAAAGAGCATTCGTTCACTGGTATGTTGGTGAAGGCATGGAAGAAGGAGAGTTCTCGGAAGCCCGTGAAGATCTTGCTGCTCTTGAGAAAGACTACGAGGAAGTAGGTGCAGAAGGTGTTGATGACGAAGATGATGGTGAAGACTATTAAAAAGGTTGTACTAGATGATGCATGCTAAATTTGTCAAAGTGCTGGGTGTTCCCCAGTGTCCTGGCCTTTTTATCTTTCCTGTGCTTCCCATACCCGNGGGATGCATTACCTTTACATGTTTGTTCAAGTTGTACTTGCCTGACTTTGCTAACTTAATTTTGACAGTTGGGAAGGAAATTGTGGACCTGTGTCTTGACCGAGTGAGGAAATTGGCAGATAACTGCACTGGTCTACAGGGGTTTCTGGTGTCTAATGCTGTTGGTGGTGGAACAGGTTCTGGTCTAGGGTCTTTGTTATTGGAACGCCTATCAGTTGACTATGGAAAGAAATCCAAGCTTGGTTTTACCATTTATCCATCTCCTCAGGTGTTTAATCGTTGACTACCTCCTAATATATATTTTTGAGATTATAGCACTTTGTATCTTAGAGTAATAATAAATTTCTGTTGTAAACAATATTGGCAATGATGGGCTCTAGAGTTTATGAGGAAGTGGAAAATTGTATTTAACTAAAACTAGGGAAGTTACCCCATCCTCGGAATATTAGCCATATGTATTTATGACTTTGCTGAAGGCATGATATTGTTCATTGCAGGTTTCGACTGCAGTTGTCGAGCCATACAACAGTGTGCTATCTACGCATTCTCTTCTTGAGCACACAGATGTCGCCGTGCTCTTGGATAATGAAGCCATTTATGATATATGTCGGAAATCCCTAGATATTGAGAGGCCTACGTATAATAATTTGAATCGGTTGATTTCTCAAGTCATATCTTCTTTGACTACTTCCTTGAGGTTTGATGGAGCCATTAATGTTGATATTACAGAATTCCAGACGAATCTTGTACCATATCCTCGAATCCATTTCATGCTTTCCTCATATGCTCCTGTAATTTCTGCTGAGAAAGCATATCATGAGCAGTTATCAGTTCCAGAAATCACAAATGCGGTGTTTGAGCCGTCAAGCATGATGGCAAAATGTGATCCAAGGCATGGGAAATATATGGCATGCTGCTTGATGTACCGAGGAGATGTTGTCCCTAAAGATGTTAATGCTGCTGTTGCCACCATCAAAACCAAACGAACCGTTCAGTTTGTTGACTGGTATGGAATCATCTTTTGTTTCAATAGCAATTGGCTGTTAATTCTCCTAGTAAGACCATAAATATGGTATGCAAACTAAGAACAGACATTAAATAACAAATGGACCGGGTGATAACAGAGACCCCATTTCAAAAAAATAAATAAATGGTTTGACCGCACAAACCATTGCACTGTGAACAATCCTGCACAGTTCCAGCCTTGGTGGGTAGGTCAGTGACAATCCTGCACAGTTCCAGCCTTGGTGTTGCCTATAGTTTTGTACTATTTTTGTCACCTAATGATATAGCAAGTAGAACCACCTGGCCACCTGGTTCACAAACCTGTTTGGGCCTTACAAGTCCACCATAAGTTCCCCGTATCAAGTATTCAAGTTGAATGCATAACCAGTCCAGAAAGCAATCAATTCTAGCATAAGCATTAGGCACGGTACCAGATAACATGTTGCAATATATTTATGGGCATTAGAAAGTATTTCTAAGGTATAATTTCCAACTTTGAACCAGATAGGATCTTGTAGTGGATGGAATATCAAAATGAGGAGTCATTGGGTATGAAACAGAAGACCATTAATCTTATTTTCTGGCTTAGGGGATGTGGATGTCAAGGGCTATGGGGGTCTAATCATGTTATGCTTTCTTGTCCATAAGTATGATTGTAAACTGGGATTGCTCGTTGTAAATATGATGTTCATGCATCTGGTTATTCAAATATATTGGTTTGTCTGGCAATAAAAGTCAAATTAGTTGTAGTTTGGATGGGATAGACAGCAAGTAAATATATAATGTACAGTTTAATTCCCCTTCAGTCTCTTTTGAATGGATGTTTAATATATAAAGATCTGTCCTTTTGGGTTTTCACAGGTGCCCAACTGGCTTTAAATGTGGTATCAATTACCAAGCACCAGCAGTGGTGCCTGGAGGTGATCTTGCCAAGGTGCAGCGGGCTGTTTGCATGATAAGCAACAATACAGCAGTAGCTGAAGTGTTCTCACGCATTGATCACAAATTTGATCTCATGTACTCCAAAAGAGCATTCGTTCACTGGTATGTTGGTGAAGGCATGGAAGAAGGAGAGTTCTCGGAAGCCCGTGAAGATCTTGCTGCTCTTGAGAAAGACTACGAGGAAGTAGGTGCAGAAGGTGTTGATGACGAAGATGATGGTGAAGACTATTAAAAAGGTTGTACTAGATGATGCATGCTAAATTTGTCAAAGTGCTGGGTGTTCCCCAGTGTCCTGGCCTTTTTATCTTTCCTGTGCTTCCCATACCCGAACCACCTCCCTAAGTATGTTAAAGTTGTGTTCTTATGTCTGTGAATGAATCATAGATGGCCTCCTTTGCTTAGTTACAACTGCAATTGGTTAGGCATTGTTGTCCTACACTTTTTTTGTAAAGGATCTTTCCTCTGAAAAGGTTTAAATTTCATTCGAATTAATTGCAAGTTTTAGTTCCATTCGATTTAAATGCAATGTGCTATGTTTTGAGTTACTATAGAAAACACTGCAACCTAATTACAAAGCTCAGGTGATCACAGAAGTTACCTTGTTTTTTTTATCTTTACAATAGTTCATAATTAGATCATATTTTTTTTCTAAATAGCACCTTCAATTTGTTTTTCTATTAACTTTCTATATAGCATCTTTAAGTTTTTTGTTTTCAAAATACATATGTATTTACCATATAACAATTTTGTAATAGATTATCACTAATAGCATATGTCACCAGTTTCGAATCAATTTCAATAGTTACATTGCGCTATATTGATGAAAAGATCCAGATAAAGCCTCTTTAACTCCCATCGTTTAAGCTTTGAACACACTAACATGTCCATAGAAAGCCATAGTTTTTGTGCTGATAAATTTTCTCTAACAGGGACAGCTACATCAAAAAGCCATCCTAAGGGACAGCTGCATCAAAATTGTAGCCATCCTTGACATCTAACCATGACATTTTCAGGTCTATCATTGTTATGAGAATTTTTTTTTCATCTGATTATTTGCGTTCCTCCATTTGCTAATAATATTAACATACTCCAAGTGATAACCCCATTTACACTCACACTTTTGTTCTCCCAAACTTCCCGGTTTGAAACGACCAGAAGCCCAATAAGAGCATCTCCAACGACAATAACTAAAATACTATCAAATAATTATTTAAAATTTGTTGAATGATTAACAATATTTTTAAAAATATTATTTTATTTTTACTGATATATATAGGAGATGCTCTAACACTGTAGCAATTTTAATAAGGACTTCAGACAGTTAATTTTGATCATCATAAGAAGCCATAACGAACCATCCTCCACTTGCCTTGTGTAAGAGAATAGATAAGTATAATTCCAACCCCCTCTAGCAAAATCACATGGGAATAAAACATGCAGAATATGTTCTGTATCAATCTCACAGAAGGGCCATTTAACGTCCTTATGGATTAAATATTAGCAGTAACCAGTGCATAATCTAGTGAGTCTAATTTTTAAATATAAAATTTTCTAGTTAAAACACATTTCAAAATGAAACGCACAAATCTTATATTCTTCAAACAAAAACATAAATAAAATAATTGAGAGATTATATAAAAAAATCTGTATAGGATATTAAATTAGATTAAATTTTTTGTTGAAGAATAAATAATACTCCCTCTAGTACCAAGTCTCGGTTTGATTTTTCAAAATCAAATTAATTAATTTTTACTAATAAATAAAATATATTATATAATAATATATATTTTAAAATAATATCATAACAAATTTTGATTATTCTATTTTATGAATTAATTTGTAGATTTATAAAATTATAAATTAAAATTTTTTAATGTTAATTAAAATTAGGTTAATTTGACTTTAAAAATCAAACCGAGATAAAATTTATAAGACGGAGAGAATAATATCACCGTGCAAGAGATGTAAGCTAGTAGACGTAAATGATACAAACTGTTTCTTGTAAGAAAGGGACTTTCATACTCATTTAGCATAACTATAATTCCGATGAAGAAAGTTACATATCACAACTCTGCTGAGATTTATTTGGTATTTTATAATTTTAAATAAATTAAAAAATTTAAGTGATAGGAAAATTGAAATATATAAATAGATTGTATTTAATATATTTATATTATAAATAGAATTTTTTATATAAGTATATAAAATTTAGGATATAATTTAAATATAATATAATAGTGAAAATATTTAATTAACCAAAAAAATGACATTACCAAAAATTTGGAAGTTAACCAAAAAGTTGAGATAAACACTACAAAAAATCTCAAATTTGATTATAATCATACAGTAAATAATATAGATAAGTAGATAAATTGGATAAATCACAATTATTCTTAATATTTATTTATATTATAATTATAATGAGGACAATATTTGACCAGTAAAATATTACCTCTACGATTTCCATTTTTACCCTATAAACCTTAGCTATATTTCTGGGATGACCAAGTACACAAACGATCCTATAAGAGCAAGTCCAACAGTGCATTACCTACAAAATATAGTGCATTACCTACAAAATATAATAAAATAATAAGTCTCAGTGGTTTAGGACATATGAACTCCAACAATAATATCTATATTCATTACCTATTATTTTAATAATAATAAATTTGAAACTAATTACTTTCAAAAAGGAGGTAAAACACAAAAAAGAGAGAAAAAATGAACAAAAAAGGGGGGGAAATTATTCAAAGAAAATGAAATAAGTAATGGCTAGTGGTTATCTAAAGATAGTAATGAAATTCATGTCCCAGTGATTTAGATAATCACTAGGACCCACGAGTGTAATTTTTTGAC
>QRFB01006603.1:13829-37199 GCA_008931105.1 Oenanthe javanica | reverse complement strand
AACATGTATAATATCTTGTAAAATTATGTTCCGACACATCTGTACTAAAATTTATGTATATACCTGATGTATATTACACATATATATGATTTTAGATCATGATGCACACAATTTGTGAACTTGTTGATTTTGGAAAGAAATGATGACAAGTTTAGTTACAGATAAATAGTTGTGCGGGTAAAGATTAAATTTTAGAACACNTATTACACATATATATGATTTTAGATCATGATGCACACAATTTGTGAACTTGTTGATTTTGGAAAGAAATGATGACAAGTTTAGTTACAGATAAATAGTTGTGCGGGTAAAGATTAAATTTTAGAACACCTTGTGTCACAGTGAATCTGCAGCTGAGCGTTTCTACTTAAGAATGAATTTTTATATTATTATTTTAAAGCTAAGAATCAAAGTTGGCATTGTGATGACAGGATAACACCTCATAATATGAACCTAATTTGGGTTGATATGGAAGTGAATGTCTTCCATAATTTTGAATTGTATGACTGTTAGAGGTCTCATCCGTGCTTGATGTGTGAACTTATCCTTGCTCAGGCAAAATGTCTCCGCAAGTGGTGCTCGTCCTAATGCACAGGGGTCCTTCCATTATGGTCAAATCCAAGTAACCGAGACAGTTGTCTTAAAGAGTGTGCCACCAGCGATGATTGATGGCAAACTCAGAGCTACATTAAATGGCATTTCATTTGTCAATCCTGATACTCCAATCAGGCTTGCAGACAAGTTCAATGTCAAGGGGTCTTACATGCTTGACTTCCCAAGTAGGCCACTTAACAGACCACCTCGACTGGACAGATCTATCATCAATGCTACATACAAAGGATTTATAGAAATTGTACTGCAAAACAATGATACAGTAGTTCAGAGCTTTCACATGGACGGCTATTCATTTTTTGTAGTCGGGTACGTTTCCTTGATGTGTACAACCATCTATGTTTAGAATATTTCAGTATAGTGTTGATCTTGATAAAAATCTGAATGGTGTAGAATTGCCTATGGAGAATGGACTGAAAATAGCCAGGGTTCGTACAATAAATATGATGCTATAGCTCGCTCGACCGCACAGGTTTGATTTAAAATACCTTTTATTTCTTGTTATGTAGCAAGAATTTGTCTCATGAAATTTTCTTTGGCTCTCGCTTTTTATTTCTACATCTTCAAAATTGTTAGGGCTCGTATGCTACTCTGTTTTTAACGCTCCTCTTCTCTTATAATAATTATTTAACAAGTGTGAAGTGATGTTTTTTTATGATGTGTTATGGCTCAAAGGTACTTCCTGGAGGATGGACAGCGATTTATGTATCCCTAGATAATGTTGGAGTGTGGAACCTTAGAGCTGAAAACCTAGACAGATGGTATTTAGGACAAGAAACATACATGAGAGTTATCAATCCTGAACCTGATCCTAGCAACAAAACAGAATTCCCTATGCCTGATAATGTTCTTTTTTGTGGTGCTCTTTCGCACATGCAAAAGTATGACTCTCTCTCTCCCCCTCTCCCTCTCTCTCTCTCTCTCTCTCTCCCTCTCTCATATTTTGTTTTTGTTTTGTTCCTTTTTAGGCAACAGAATCCTTCTTCAGCAGCATCGATTATTTGTGGAAGGCCAAAACTGTATTATATGCTTCTCATGACACTATCTGCTATTATATCCACATGGCTATGATCTTCATCGAAATAGCTAGGCATTTTGCACATGTTAGGCCGTAAGAATGAGCTCCTTCTATTTTATGACAATTTCATATCTTGTATCTTATATCTTGTTGGTTCTAAATTTCATATTCTTTACCATTTTAGTCTAAGTTTCAGAAATAATAAATAAAGCGGAGTAATATCAGAGGTACCAAAGTAACTCAATAGATAAGCTAAGGTGTAATAAGAAATCGATATGATTTTCATTTCTATTATCAATGTAAACAATAATGTACATAATTAATGAACAAATAAATCAAAGCAATCTTAAGAATGTATGGCACACGACCGTGATGTGATCATAGCCCTAAAATAAATGGCACCCCTGTTGAATATAACCAGGCCTGACCGGCTATAAGTTTTGCAGCTGTGAACTTAGAAGCCTCATTTGCACTAGTAATATTATGGTACCCAGGCCACTTGACCCTTTTATCAGTTGCAGCCGCTGGTCCGAAATTGTTATATTCTCCGTAGTACAAAGTGTCCCAGGCGAAATCTGTATCTAGCCATGCCAACCATCCTTCTGGATGTACTAGGGTGTCGATGTAAGAATTCATCACAACTGTTCGTGAGTATTGCTGCCACGGACGTCCTAAGTATGTGCTAAATTCGTTCAGTACGGGTTTAAGGTCTGGTGCAGCCATGATCCGTGAATAATGAATAGAAATGCCGGTGTTTTGGTAAGGATCGGCACGACCTTGAGCTGTTATGACATTTACTTGGCCATGTAATGGTTTTCTTACGTAGATAATGCAGTTTTGGAATACAACAGCTGCATTGCCGAAAATAAAGTCTATGGTACCATATATGTAACATGATTTGTAAAATTGACGTTGTGCTACTACAAAAAGAGTATCTTGGTAACCCTCGAAGGAGCAAGCATAATATACAGAAAGATCAGATGCAGATCTAAGTGCGACCGCCTGCCCTTTTTCTGGTCCGGCCGTGTTCCGAAATGTAATGCCCCGAGCAATAAAACCGACCCCGTCAATCCCTGTGCAACAACAAAAACACACACACACACACACACACACACATATATATATATTAAACACTAAAATAGAATTCAATTGCTGGTGATCTTAAAAACGTATAGAAACGAATTACAAGTATATACACTCTGTATATCGTAACTGTGAGGCCAAAAATTAAGTTGCAACTTGCAATAACCGACCCGAAATAAGTGGTGTTTGCTTAATATGCTACAACACTCTGACTAAAAGGGGTAGTACATCACACGATCTCTTGAATACAGGGACTAAATTAACAAGTTAATAAATTAACTCATTTGCCCTTGTTTTTAAATTTTCGGAGACGCATTTTTTTATTGTTTTTCTCGTTTTCTTAGATTTACACATGCTATTTCTATTTGGCCGTTNATATACAGAAAGATCAGATGCAGATCTAAGTGCGACCGCCTGCCCTTTTTCTGGTCCGGCCGTGTTCCGAAATGTAATGCCCCGAGCAATAAAACCGACCCCGTCAATCCCTGTGCAACAACAAAAACACACACACACACACACACACACACATATATATATATTAAACACTAAAATAGAATTCAATTGCTGGTGATCTTAAAAACGTATAGAAACGAATTACAAGTATATACACTCTGTATATCGTAACTGTGAGGCCAAAAATTAAGTTGCAACTTGCAATAACCGACCCGAAATAAGTGGTGTTTGCTTAATATGCTACAACACTCTGACTAAAAGGGGTAGTACATCACACGATCTCTTGAATACAGGGACTAAATTAACAAGTTAATAAATTAACTCATTTGCCCTTGTTTTTAAATTTTCGGAGACGCATTTTTTTATTGTTTTTCTCGTTTTCTTAGATTTACACATGCTATTTCTATTTGGCCGTTTATTTTACAATTTCGTCAGTTTCGTAGAATAACGTTTTAAAACTTGCTTTAAGAGACTTGTGCAAGTAAACACTTGAGAAAAAGCAGAATTATTGTTTACACATTTGTTTATATCAAAGTCTATAATTCGATATATATGCAAAATTTAAATTACTTTCATAACCTCCTTCAATCACTTGCAAAATTACTTTCATATCCTTCAACTTTGCAAAATTAAACCTTCAACATCATATATGCACAACGCTGGGATAGGGCGCACATGCCCCAAAAAATTCAGGGCCCTAAATTTATATCAACTTTATGAATTTATTTTGATGGTAATTAAAAATGATCTTTTGAATGAAGTCGACATCGAAAATGTTATAAATGATTTTATTATAAAACATGCAAGAAGAGCATTTATTTTTAAGTGAATTTGTTAGACTTTATTTTTTATATATAACATCTTTTGATAATTTATTTTATTAAAAAAATATAGTTAAATGATTTTAATGTATATCGAAGTATATATGAAGGGGCCAATTTTAAAATTTGGCACAGGGTTCCGAAAATGTTTGCTAGGCCCTTGTATGCATGTGACTTTAAATGTTCGATGGAAAGGAACGAACGCATAATAGAAGAAGATGATGATTTTTTTTGTAAGAGTGAAAAATATANATTAACAAGTTAATAAATTAACTCATTTGCCCTTGTTTTTAAATTTTCGGAGACGCATTTTTTTTTATTGTTTTTCTCGTTTTCTTAGATTTACACATGCTATTTCTATTTGGCCGTGTATTTTACAATTTCGTCAGTTTCGTAGAATAACGTTTTAAAACTTGCTTTAAGAGACTTGTGCAAGTAAACACTTGAGAAAAAGCAGAATTATTGTTAACAATTTGTTTATATCAAAGTCTATAATTCGATATATATGCAAAATTTAAATTACTTAATTTCATAACCTCCTTCAATCACTTGCAAAATTACTTTCATATCCTTCAACTTTGCAAAATTAAACCTTCAACATCATATATGCATGCAACGCTGGGATAGGGCGCCCATGCCCCAAAAAATTCAGGGCCCCTAAATTTATATCAACTTTATGAATTTATTTTGATGGCAATTAAAAGTGATCTTTTGAATGAAGTCGACATCGAAAATGTTATAAATGATTTTATTATAAAACATGCAAGAAGAACATTTATTTTTAAGTGAATTTGTTAGACTTCATTTTTTATATACAATATCTTTTGATAATTTATTTTATTTAAAAAATATAGTTAAATGATTTTAATGTATATCGAAGTATATATGAAGGGGCCAATTTTAAAATTTGGCACAGGGTCCTGAAAATGTTTGCTACGCCCTTGTATGCATGTGACTTTAAATGTTCGATGGAAAGGAACGAACGCATAATAAAAGAAGGAAAAGAAAATTAGATTAAGAAGAAGATGATGATTTTTTTTGTAAGAGTGAAAAATATGNAAACCAATGTTCTTTACTTGATGTTAACTCTATAAGATCCTTGTTATGCGGATCACTGTGTTTACACCGAAACAACGAGGAAGATGCTTTTGTGGTTTAATGCTGACCAGATACCTAGTGTTTTGAGCTTTAACTTGCTATGCATTGCGCTTGTGCCGTCGCTACGTGTTGATGTGCGCAACAATTGATCACTATTGTTTACCTAAACTTCAATTTTTTATATACATGCATTGTTAACTTAAGAATGTCTATTTTGCTTCTTAATTACGTACACTGATTGATCTTAATATCTTATCAACATTACAGACTAGTGATTAAGGGGAATTGGAAGCAGCTGGGCGGCCCTGAGACTAATTATATGTACATCAGTAGCCTAAGACCACCCCTGATTGGAAGACTAATTATACACATATATGTACATCACAACATGTATGTGTATAATATTTTCTTTGAGTGGATAATTCTTGATTATATTTCTGATCCTGGCCAAAAGACGGAACCCATTCATATTTATAAATTTATTTGTATCATTGATTTTTTTTTATTGTGCATCGATCTATTACATAATATATGTATGTTAAGTATGTTCGATTAAAATAAATTATTATTCTTCATCCTCCATTTCATTAGTCATGTATTCATATAAAATTATACGGTCTCTGAATTTTAGTTATAAAATTTAAATATATATTTATAAATTTACTGAGAACTGAGCTCGATCTTGAATTTTTATACATATTATTCAACTACAGCTTTTCTCTTACAGGCTACAGCTATATATAGAAAGTTTTAAGTCGCACATAACACATTTGTTCCATTCTATTCTTCATCACATTCAACTCAACTGGTTAGATAGAGTTAAATAGTTTAAACATCTAATTACGCTTAACTAGCTAGCTAGGATATCATCAACTCCGAGGAATTTTTAAGTATATAGGAATATTAAAACACAGATATATAATTTTCTTGCCGCGAAATAAGCAAATTAAAGTATAGTTATTGATGCAAGCAGCTGGGTTTTGTTTAATTAATTAATTACTTGATTATTACCTTGAACATATCTTAATCATTAATCATATCCTAATAATAATTAGTGATTCATTTGCGTTTGAGTAAATAAGTTATTAGTGTACAATTTAAGAATCAGTAATCCTCAAGTAATTAAAAGAAGACTTACATTTTCACCATTTCGATCAGGAGAACCGGAGCCGTAAGTCTTTGGCTTAAATCATACTACTTGAAATAAGAAACATTCACACTTTCTCGAATAATCTCTCTCTATTCTCTCCATCCGCTTTCCCTTTTTCTTTTTCAAACAAAGCCGCCGGGACTTCGTGTAAAATCCTCGATCTCTTAGTTTTATTTCATTTTCTTGTTAATCTTATTATTAAGCCTTAATTTCTATCATCTTTTTTTTTATAAAAAAATTCTTAGATAAAAAACCATCGGAGAATCCAGATTTTCTGTCTTCTCCGATCAAGTGGATGGTTCTTCGGTTTCGAGATGTCTGGTTTCTCCTGTTTTTGTGATTTCGTTTTCTGGATCTAAGCTTTACTTTTAGTTTGTAATTTTTATTTTGTAATTTTAGTTTTAATTTGTAATTTTAGTTTGGTTGTAGTCTCTCCTTGATAAGAGTTTTGATGTTTCTCTGTTTTATTGGTGAGAGTATAGTTTTTGATTTAGTGATAAAATTTTTTAGGAGATTATAATTATAGTTGATATTTCAAATTGGATTAGCTCTAACCGTATAGGATGAAGCGGGTACATGTAAATATAGAATGTTCAACAAATGACGTGATTGCATATTTGTATCTAAAAAAAATGAATTAATCCATTATTATTTCTGTTTTATATTTATTCGACGCGATTATTTTTATGAATGCCGTATATTTTTTCATTATTGAATTAATTCCTACTAAAAAACATTCGCACTAAATGTTTAAAATTCAAAGTTTTGCTACCAAACTAGCGTCCACTGCAAAGAAATAGAAATTTAAAAGGAAATGAACTGATGAACAAGTACTCAACAAGTCAACATCAGAAAATACGTTATGAAACAAAGGGTATTATAATAACCGGCGTTCAAATTTGTACACGGGCCTGTATATTGAATCACATATAAATTGTACATTTCACATCAAATGTTTCTTATTTAAAATTTTAAAAAATTAATTTTTATACTTTTAATTGATGCATAAATAGGTTCAGATTAATGGAGAAAGCGCCTATTTAAATAAAGGAATTGATTATTATTTCTTCATTAATTTAATATATAATTGGGTTTAAGGATCCTAAAGTTACTTTTACATAACTCTCTAAAGTTAATATTTATTATAATACAATATCAAAATTATTTTTGTAAATATAAGGAGGCAAATTCTATTATTACAAAAATGTCATCCATTTTTTATACTTAAAATGCTAGTGACTCTAGGTAATTTATCTAAACTTAAATTTAGATTCCTTTTATCCTATATAATTATTATTTCTCCGCCTATTAACTATATAATATATATATATATACACACACGCGAAAACGGAATATTACAATATTGATTTTACTTTTTAATTGATTCTAAAATAATATATTATTAATAATTCATAGAATATAACTTCTTCTTTNTTATTAATAATTCATAGAATATAACTTTTTTTTTATGTCTGGTGGTGTTTAGGAAAGGTTTGGAAGAGTTAGAGAACCATAACGTTGGGATATGGGGCTGGGCCCCGTGGAAGAAAGATTCCAGGGAGACTACTTTGAAATGATTTGAAATTGTATGTTCGGTTTAAGTTCTGTGGAAGTTTAGTTTGAATTGGGCTACTCTTTTGTTGGGGCCTGTTATGGGCCGACATTTAGATGTTTGTGGGCCTGTGGCAGGTTTTTTTTTATTTGGGTGGATATTTTGCTGGTCTTCACCTAAAATTCCTAGTATCTTCTGATTGTAAACCAGATTGTATGTATCGTTTGATGATCAATCAAGTTTTTTTTATCAAAAAAATTATCTTTATTATACATATAATAATCCTATTTGTATATTTTTTTTACCAAACATTCAAAATCCAAAAAAAATAAAATCCTACAACCCCCCCTAAATGACAAATGTAAGTTTGTTTCTACTTTCAATGGATCTAATACAGACAATATTCATCGGCAAACCGCAAGTACACAGTTAGATGAAAGTCAATTAAGTCATCATTTAACTATCAATTCAAGTGTACAGTTAGCCAGTTGGGTGAAAGTTAATTGAATCGTCACTCATGCAATGTGTTTGTCGATAGAAAAAAGTAAATAAATAAATTTAAATATTCACATCTATGTTAAATTAGATTTTCCTTTCAATTACAAGTTGAGAAAATTTAAATCGCTATTCTAATATAATTGATTTGATTTTGTAGTTGTTGGTCAGGGAATTGTGATTTTACAAATAAAAATATGGATTAACTGTGAGACAGTGGAAAATCTTTATAAAAAAATGTGTAAAGATAGGACATATTCCGTTAAATCATAACCTATATGCACAAGTAACAAGAGAAGTGCAACAATATCTTACTGTAAATATAATAAAATATAATGTCTTATATTTAAAACACTATACACATATGTCAATCCCAACAATTTGCTCTATTCTCGTGTCCTATTATTAAAATAATAATATATTTGAATTATATTTGTATTTGTAAAAATAAAAAGAGTGAAAATTAGTATAAATAAAAGGAAGAGAGCAAATATTTTATTGATAAAAATAAAATGAGACATGTGTAATGATGCCCTATTAATAAAACAACTATTAGAATATTATTGGAGCAGTGCCTTAAATTTTATTCGAGGACAACGACATTGTTGTACTTTCTAGGAATTAGTTGGGGTAACAACTAAAACGCAAGTTGCGGTACAAAATTGAATAAAGTAAACAAATGAACAAATTACTACAAAATTTCATTTAATTTAAAGGGGAAAGTCAAATAAAGACATTATAAATTACCACCTCTCATTTTTTATAGTTCTTTTAAGAGAAGTTATACATGTTAAAAAGGGTAGTAAAATAAAAAAATTCTTATATGATTATTATATTAAAAAATAGAATACACTTAAGTGGATTTATTCAATCTGGATTTTAACACATTAATAATAATTTTCCGTATAGATTTTGAAGGAATTTTTTGAATTAAAAAAAATCCAAATATATTATATTTGAATTTTAAAAAATCTTTTAAAATTTTAGTGTATTTAATTTAGATTTTAAAAATTCCATTATTATATGATGCTATTCTATTTGGATAAAATATCTATTCAAATTTGATAATATTTAAGATTAATAGATTTTATTTTATAAAATAGTGAATTGTGACAAATTTATTAGTGCATATAAAATTTTGAAGGATTTACGTAAATTTATGACGAGGGGTAGAACTATTTTAAGAAAAATATTTTTGATTCAATTATAGAAAATCATGTCAACTCTACAATATTTTGTGTCGACTATGCGAAAATCAGTGTAAAATTAAAATCACTAAATTTCTTTCTATTTATAAGTTATTTTTAATCCATTATTTTTTTTGAAATTTGAATTGAATACACTTTCTTTTGAGTATGTAAACACCGAAATATATAGCTATAATTTAGAAATGATAGAAAATATATCAAAATCACCATTTTTGTAACATAAAAAATCCATCAAATTTTAAACATTGTCATACTTTAATAGATATTTTAAATTTTAAATTGAATAACATTAGATTTTAATGAATTTTTCAAAAATCCTTATTAAATACTATTAGATTCTAATAAATCCCAATTGAATATAATTGATGTTTTAAAATCTTTCAAATTCAGAATAAATATATTATACACTTAAATTTGTATTGAAGAAAGATACTTAAATAAATTTTATTTTTAAAAATAAACAGATGGAGGGAGAAATTTTTTTCATTAGATTAGTTTTTAAATATAGCAAATTGGTAACAAAATCTCATTTACCGTAATAAAGATCAACTAATAACTACAGAGATATGATCGTACTAATAAGCAACGCATAAACTCCAGAGTTAATGATGATTATAATTAAGTTGACATCTTTGATTATTAATTAGTATCTGTCAAGATAATTATGTGATATACTTACCATCCAATTCGTATACATTCTATACTAGTATATATAGACAGAGGGACATGCATGATCGACATTATATATATATAGTTGTGAACATATAATTAAGGAGTTATATATATTAATACTAAACAGCTTAAAGAATGGTGTCTCCGGTGAGTTTAATGGCGGTCATGTTGGTGGTGTATGCAGCGGCATTTACAGCAGATTATAAAGATGCGTTGATGAAAAGCATTTTGTTCTTTGAAGGCCAAAGGTCTGGTAGATTACCTTCTTTCCAAAGAATGACATGGGAGATGGTTTTGACAACCATGTAAGTAACTAATCTTTATTATACCTCTAATAATATATATGTTTTGTTTAATCATTTTTAGTATGATTGTTTTTTTTAATAAATTATATATTGAAATCTAGTTCTATAATTAATCTCTCCGTATTTCCCAATTTTTTAATATAATTTTTGTTTTGAGATATTAAATTTTTTACCTTTTTAAAAAAAATTAGAATATAATAAAATTGCATTAATTAATTTTAAAATTTCATTTACTTTTTATTCATTTTTCTTCTCATTTCTTAATTTCCATGATCGTGAACGGAAGGTTTTCCACCTGTACTAAAAGTAATTGTATATATGAATTAGCTAGGGTTAATATGACCTGCAGACCATTAGGGTAACTTCATACATCCGATACATGTTGTGTATCTACTTGTGGAACATTCAAAAGAACATGCAAGTTCGGCTAGTTGATATATACTGCATTGATTTATTATATAAAAAAAAGAGTTTGAAAAACTCAGAGGTAGCAAAATATATGTCAATAGTTAAATAATTTTAATGTAACGTCATTATTAGGTAGATAAAATAATTTTTTTGAATATTTGTAATAAATGGAAACTATATATAGATATATTATTGTGGCCGTTTAGGGTTCCTTAAACTTAAAATAAGTAACTTATTTTATTTTATTTTTTTTACATATTTTCATATTTTTTTTAAAGATAAATATTTATTTTAGAATTTTAAAATCAAATATTATTTTCAAAATAAAAAACAAGTTACTTATTTTCAGAAAAAGTACATACATACTTACTTTTTTTCGAAAATAAGGGTTTATTTCCGGAAAATAAGTGCAGCCAAACACAACCTCCGATAATAAATGAATAAAAACAAAACAAAAACCATTTATACTGCATTCCAATTAAGGGATGCTGCCAAAAAAAAAATTCATTTATTATTTAATGGTGTTGGAGATATACAGTATTGAGTACTTTGACTTTTCTTTATCTATTTATTAATGACTAATTTATACTTTACATCTATTTGATTCTGAAAAATTACATTTTGAATTTTATAATTTTTGAATCTAACACTTTACATCCCAAAACTTTTAAAATTGTCTCATTTTGCACCCTTTGAGCTAACTTATGTCAATCATCAACGTTAATTTCATATTCTGGAGGGTTAATATGAGTATTTAATATTTAAACAATTATTTTAATGTTCATATTTCTTAGATTTTGTATTCAATTTATTACAAATATCTCATTTACATTGTAAAAATGTGTTATTAGTAGTTATCTCTATCACATTTTAATTGATATTTGACTTTTTAATACGTAATTTGAAGTGTAAAAAAAATACTTATATATAATCTACTAATAACACATTTCTACTATGTAAACGAGACATTTGGAATGAATTGAACATAAAATCTAAGAAATATTAACATTGAAATAATTGTTTAAATATTAAAAACCCATATTAACTCTCCAGAATATGAAATTAACGTTAATAATTGACATAATTTAGTTTAAGTGATGCAAAGTGAGACGTGTATAAAAATTCTGGAATGCAAAATGTTGATTTAAAAACTATAAGACCGAAAATGCAATTCTTCAAAATCAAAGTGATGCAAAGTGTAAATTAGCCTTTATTAATTTATGGTATAATATAATTTCCAATTTTCCTCATGCAAGTGAATACAAATTTTGTTATCATGGCATAATTAAATACATATATGTTTCAGGTGGATTTGGTAGGCGGGTACTATGATGCAGGTGACAACATAAAGTTTCACTTTCCAATGGCTTTCACAACAACAATGCTTGCTTGGAGTGTTATAGAATTTGGCAACACAATGCACCCTGAATTACCACATGCAATTGAAGCCATCAAATGGTCAACTGATTATCAGCTAAAAGCCACCAACATTCCGGATGTGGTTTATGTACAAGTTGGAAACCCTTGGGCTGATCATAATTGCTGGGAAAGACCTGAAGATATGGATAACCCTTGGGCTGATCATCATCTTCAATTGTTTTAAAGAAAATTTACCCCAAGTATTCCGATTTCTTACTCGAAAGAGCTCAACAGGTACTTATAATTAACATACCATTTGACTGGAGATCGATCGATAATGTGACAAAATGTTTAAAGCCAACTTATATTATTTGGTATCACTCTGTCTAAGATCTGACCATGAAAACATTTACTGATTACTACTTTGTGTACGCGGATCAGGTTTTCAAATTCGCGGATACTTACCGGGGATCTTTCAATAATAGTAAAGTTGGAGGTTACGTGTGTCCTTTTTATTGTGATTACAGTGGCTATCAGGTTTGTCTACGTTGTGACTAGAATGTTGCAGAACATTTTATATGTTAATTAGTATGTGAAAATTAATATTGACAGAGTACATAATATTGCAGTACTATAATCCATATGTTTGTATAGATGTGCATTTTTAAATTATAAGGAAATAACAATTTGTGATCAAGAAGTTGCGATGTTGAACAGGATGAACTGCTATGGGGAGCGGCATGGTTACACAAAGCCACTAAAAAAAAAGTGTACTTGAACTACGTTTTAAGTAACGTATATAAAATGAGCAGGCCTTATAACATTGGTGAATTCGGATGGGATCAAAAGATGCTGGACTTGGTGTACTTCTTTCAGAGGTGGATTACAATATCTCAACTCAATTTTTATATATTTCCCCTTTCTTTGTTTAACCAAATCTTACTTGCAATCATCCTCATGCTCTGAATGTTCCGTATATTTACAGTACCTGTTTTTCAACAAGGTGGATTGGAAACCATTTATTCCCTACGCGGATGTGTTTGTGTGCAGCGTAATGCCTGGATCATCAAATCCAAGTGTTAAATATACTCCAGGTGGCCTTGTATACAAGCCAAAGATGACTAGCCTGCAAATACCATCATCGCTGTCTTTTCTTTTCGTTGTATATGCAAAGTATTTGAAAATGGCAAATAGAGTGGTGCAATGTGAGCAAGGTGCAGTGACCCCATCGAGGCTTGTTGATCTTGCAAAAAGCCAGGTACGTACGCACAAAATTTGAGTACACAATTTACTTGTGTTTTATTTAAAATTTCTCATCCGACATCAAAAGATTATGTAGAACAAATGCCAAGGCCGGTTCTGTCTGCAAGCTCTGGCTTACACCCCATACATTCGAGGCCCTATTTCCAACGAGATCTACTAAAAATACATGTTGTATTGTTTGATTTGATGTAGGTGGATTACATACTTGGAAACAATCCAATGAAAACATCATACATGGTGGGTTATGGACAGAGATTTCCGCAAAGAATCCATCATAGAGGTTCATCAATGCCGCCCATCAAAGTTCACAAGGATCACATCAAGTGTAAAGATGGAACACCTTATTATACAAGTAAAGGGTCTAATCTAAACTTGCTAACTGGAGCTGTCGTTGGAGGACCAAGCAGTGACGACTCGTTTGCAGATGAACGAAATAATCCTGGCCAGTCAGAGCCGACTACTTACATAAATGCGCCTCTTGTAGGCCTATTATCTTACTTTACCGGAAACTATTAATTGATATATAGATGGCTAGCTTGATTCATTGTTTTTAGAGTATTTGAGCAGATGCTAGCTAGCTTAATTAGTCATTTTGTGTAATTTTGAGAATCATTAGTTGAATAAAAATTCCTCATTATGCCAAAAATTCATACCGAGTTTCAGAACTTTGGATCGATTTTAGTTACAGGTTCAAGATCTCAAGCTGAGTCTGGGCCTTTATTTTAAATTAGTCAAAGTTCAAACATATTTGTCGAGCTTGTCAATATTGTGAAATAACTAAACTTCTACTAGTTCATTCTCAAATTTACTCATCTCGTTGGATTCAGAGATTTAGCTATTCTAGTGTTATAGAGTAATTTCTTATCAATGATTAATTGTTATGAAATTTTAATTAACTATTACTATCATAAAACTTTCCAGGCCCCCGGCTAAAGTAGCATTTCTAGCCAACCAAAGATTAGCACTTACCACAATATTAAGAAAAAAGATTACCAAAGGAACACCAGTAAGTCACGTTAAGTGATATTCACTTGAGTGATGGAATATAACATAATTGGAGTATTTTTTGTTGGTATTATTGAGTATTGACCTCCCACGGCCACGCCACCCACCGCGCCGCAAACAGCGCCTTGGATAAAGCATCTTTTGTTGCAAATCTAATCCTTAAGAGAATGATGTGCATGTACTCCATTCTGGCTTCACCTTTCTAACATACGTATGTGTATACATGATTCTACAGCCATGTTTGTTTCCGGTTATTACAATTATTGGACTATTTTTTCATTTATTTATTTACAGTATTAAATTAAAGAACTAAATATGTAAATATTTACTATTAATTTATGCATACTAAGAGAGCGTTTGGATTATATTGGGGAGATGAAAAGTAGTTTAGAAAGTGAATTAAAGAAAAAAGAAAAAAATGAGTTTGGATTGTTTTTCTTATTTGGTTTTGATCCGGAGACGAAATAAATAAGTATATTTTAATAAACTATTTTACGCATGTTATTATTTTTGGGATTAATATAAATTATAATTATATAGAGAATGGAAGTAAATGAGTGTATGAAAAAGAAAAAGAGATAAATGAAAGTTAAAACAAATACCTTAGAGATATGAGGAATGAGAGTGAAGGAATTTCGAATANCACTATTACACCCACTATCCTTGGTCTCCGTGCCCGGACCAAATGTAAACATTTGGCCGGGACGGAGGGAGTATATTCTATATAATAATATATGCAACTTACGAATTCGAGTCGAATATGTATAATAAATATGTATTCGAGTACTCTAAAATTATTCGAATTACTCAAAATAAATATGACTGGATATCAGAGTGATAAGATCCGACTCGGTATTCGTTTGAATTATAAAATAAGATTCGAATTCGCTCATTTTTTATACGAATACGAATTATATTCGTTTTTGACGAGTCGAATCCGGATTCGAATTCGGACTACTCGGATTCGTTTTCAGCCCTAATTTCGAATAAACCAAAACTTAAAAAATTCATAAAACAACAAAAAGAATAAACATTCCGTTTTCTCATTATCCCAACCAAACGGTCCCAAAAATATACATCTTTAAATCAAACGGGCCTGTAGTTTGCAAAAATTGGGCGGTTATGCTGTTGGTTTATAGCCTCGTTCGTAGTCTCGTGTATAAACAACGAAAACACGATTGAAAGGGGCATGTGAAATCGAAGAAATTTTTGACTTTAAGATCACAGATCATCTCGAGATTTGAAAAACCTGTCCACATAGGCTAGCCATGTGGGGCCTCTCTCATAGACCTCTCGGGACTTCTTCAATAAAATGCGGATCATCTTACGCAAACTTTTAATATTTTACCATGTTTGCGCATTTTAGCTTTTGGTGTAATTTATTATATAATTATAATTATTTTAAATTTAAATGAATTATTATAATTATATTTTTATTTTTCATGTTAAATAAAAGAATTTGAAATTTTATATTACTCAACATTCTATCAAACTATAGGAATTAGGTTAACTAATTATACTAGAATCATTTTAAGTTACATAATGATTAAATTATGAATTAATTCCATTTATTATAATTTATTTTGCAAGCATTTAATTTATTATAGTGATTACTGAAATACTGTTTTTTTATTTCTTTAAAATTATAATATGTAACTTAGTTTAATGAAAATTAAATTTCTCTAAATAACTAATAATTCACTGAAACAAATGAGGTCCTAATAAATATTTATCATATGTATTTAGCAAAAAAAATATTTATCATATGTGTGAAGAATCTGAAATAAAATTATTGATTCAATTATTAAAATTCAAGCGTGTAGATATATGTAACTTAGTTGTTGTAAGTTTNCTGAAACAAATGAGGTCCTAATAAATATTTATCATATGTATTTAGCAAAAAAAATATTTATCATATGTGTGAAGAATCTGAAATAAAATTATTGATTCAATTATTAAAATTCAAGCGTGTAGATATATCTAACTTAGTTATTGCAAGTTCAATACTCCTATGATGTCACTAGTTTTATTTAAATATATAATATTACTCCAATTTCAGATAGTTTCATTTACTAATAAAAATCAAAACCAATTGTTTTTTATTTCGGGGGATCTAAAATTTGCTTCAATTCTATTTAGACGGATACACTGTGTTATGACTCTTATTGATTAATAATAACTAGATTTTAACCCATGGAATGCACGGATATTTTGTCTTATTATTTAAATTATTTATTTTGAAATTATTAATATTTTTATAATTTTGAAAAATCTTAATATATTATAATTATATTAGTTTTTAAATTATTTAAATTATATATTTTTACATCAACCGAATTAAATATAAATGAAAAATTATGAATTATGAATTATTAAAAATAAATATGTACATTGCACAAAATATAAATTTATATTATTAATATATAAAATTTTATGATTCGAAATATTAGGAACATGGTTTTTTAATATATCAAACATATGTTTAATATATTTAAGATTACATATTAGATTTAAATATATTTTTGATAAGGTCTCTATTATGTTTATTTTATATAAAATTTAATAAATATTATTGTATATGAGATGTAATATATATGTATCTATTAACAATATGATACTATATATAATATAAACATTGCATCAATAAATAATAGATGTTACTGAGATTTAAACTTTAAGTTAATATTAAAAAATAAAATAATACATAACAATTAACGTCATAATAATTTTTACATCCCACTTTTTCATACTAATATATGAAAGGTTCTTTATTGAACCAAACATATTACTTCATATTAATACTTAATGTTTGTTATGACAATTCAACATTTGTAATAAAATCTTTTAGAAATATAAATGATTTTTAATTATAAAAATAATTAACAGTGATCCTCAGATATTAAAAATTAAGTCAATATAATTTTCTAATATATAAATTGATTAAATTTAAGAAATGTATTAATATTTATTAATTTATATTATTTTAATTTTAATTTGATTTATTTTATTTTTCAAATAGCATGATTCAAAATACGTGATAACGTGTTTCTGATATAGTATTATATATAATATAGTAACAAAATATAATGTGTATTTAATATCTTAGACTAAGGTTGAACTACTAGCCGGGGAACTCAAATAATTATTTTTAAAAAAAATCTAATTTCTTCAATTAGATTTAAACCAATGAATTAATAAGGTTTCTGAGTTATCAATATAATAATTTTTCATGTAAGTGTTACTGGTTTTTCCGTATAAAGTTATTATGCTATTTTATATAATATATTAAATATTTTTATAGAAAATATTTGGATAAGAAAACTTTAATCTTCCCTCCCACAAGAAAAATTCAAGGTCTCCCTCTTACTCTAATCTAATAATAATACATAATAATATATGATATATGATATGTCTCTATATAAATCTAATATAAAAAATATTTTAATATTTTAAATCAATTATAAAGAGGTTTCCTAAACAGAATAAAATTCTCTAATAAAAATTCGTAAATGTATGTCTAGATTACGGGATGCTCTAGTTACATTTTGGATGTTGGACCAGCTCAAAATTAAAGATAATTTTATAAGTTTCGCGTGTGCTGTAAAATCGTCCAATTCTGAAATCTGAAACTCAAACTATAGTCTAAACAATATTTGCCGTGTAAGTAGCATAAGATGCACAATAATTGTGAATTTTCTTTTAATTTTTTATACATTATTAAGATATCTAATATAGTTTGAGTTATAATCTGAAGCGAGAAAAATTATAGTTGTTAGGAATCTTAATAATAATTCTAACTTATAAATAATTAGTATATAATATTATGTAATTGTTAAGAATCGAATATTTGACATTTGTTAGTATTTGGATAAGATCTTTTTTACCCTTTATCATAGATGTATTGCTTAAAATTGAAGTTTAATACTCCTCCGTCTCAAATTAACTGTCTTATTTGACTTTTTAAGGGTCAATTTGACTTAATTTCGATCGAAAATTAAAAATTATTCTTTTATAATTTTAAAAAACTAAAAAATATATTTTAAAATAGATTAGATATATTTTTCAATGATATAGTTTGTATACCTTTTTCCAATTATAAACTATATGTAATTTTCAGTCAAATTTGGGACTGAGGGAGTAGTAACTTTGAAACATACAATGCATGTAGGGTTTTTTTATTTGTGCTAATATTTGCTTGCAACTGTAATGACCTTGCAAAAATCTCATACAAGATTGTTTTATTTATTCCTTCTTCCTATTTAAAAAGGGACAGATCATGAATCAGATAGAGTCAGTGTATGATCCACCCCTATATATAACATGAATATTACACTTCGTAATGCATCACATTCGCATCTCAATCTGCCAATCTCAACACACACATACTTGTCCCATTTTCATTTTCAAAACAAAAAGTACAACGTTAGAGACATGGAGCCAAACACATTCACAAACCACATTTGTCTCAAATTTGTTGTTGTCACTCTTGTCTTGATATCATGCATTCTCCAACAATCAACTCCAGCTTCAGCTGCAAAAGTTACCAATACCTACCAAACTTTCATCAAAACTTCATGCAACACCACAACATATCCTTCACTTTGCAACAAATCCCTCTTACCTTACGCTTCCTCCATCAAGACAAACTACATCAAGCTTTGCTCCGCGGCCCTCTCCGTCACCATAAAGGCAGCCAAGAACACATCGGCCTTGGTCAAGAATCTAGCACAACAGAAGGGTCTAACAAAAGCCGAGGCCTCTGCGATTACGGATTGCATTGAAAACATTAAAGATACAGTGGATGAGCTTCAACAAACGCTCAAGGCAATGGCTAATCTTGAGGGTCCGGACAGGGCGTTTCAGCTATCGAATGCAAAGACATGGGCTAGTGCTGCTATAACTGATGAGGATACTTGCACGGATGGATTTTCGGGTCGGAAAGTGAATCCTAGTGTAAAGAACAAGGTCAAGAAAAGCATTTTGGTTGTTACTAAACTTAATAGTAACGCTTTGTCCCTCATCAACCACATATATTAACAAATTAATCAATAACATATCAACGTCAATTCTCACTCATATATTTTTGTTCCGAAATTTGGCCTTGCTTTGTTAAAAAGACTGCAATGTCAAAAGGTCTACATATATCTACGCTATACACTCCTAATTTATTCAAGAAATCGAGTGGATTTGCGCAATTGAACGCTAGAAGAACATGCAGCTACTTAATTTCAGTTAACACTAAAAAACACAGCTATGAAATGATACAGAATGTTAAGATGCTCAATTGACTTCATGATATGAAATGATATACAGCTACGAAGAATCGAAAGCATGTGTGGGGGTTCATGTATGTACACTAGCTATGCATAGAGTATATATTTTATAATAATGTGCTGAGAACTTAAACTAATAGATTTGTTGTTTAATTAAATCTTGATTGTATCATTCTCTATTAGGACTTGCGGTGATGAAGCGCCACCTTGATAGATAACATTCTAAAATAANATATATATATATATATATATATATATATATATATATATATATATATATATATATATATATATATATATATATATATATATATATATTATTTAGTGCTTATGCTTAGCAGCAAAAGTACTGATCAGAGCCAGAGCATTACTAGCATTACTGGTATAATGTGCAACACTAGTAATTTGAGCTCGAACCGATTCCATTATTTTACCATCTGTAGCCCGACCCAAAAAGCCATCCATGCAAGTTGAATCATCGGTGAGGGCAGCACTGATCCAAGTCTCAACATTGATCATGTGCCACGTGAACTCCTGACCAGTGGCGCGTCCCAAATTCTTCATCTCCGTGTAGAAGTTACTAACTTGATCCAAGCTATGTTCGACCTCATCCACACAATCCTTAATAGCCGCTTGTTGTTTAGCTACAAGACCCTCGAAGTTATTGAGCCGATGCAGCAGAGGAACCTGGTGGAGAATAGATGGCAAGAAGAAGAATTAAAGAAGGGGGGGAGGAAGTGTGATTTTGTCATGTCTGCAGGAGTGAAGATGAGAGATGGAGGTTAAGGAGCGGACATTTATACATATACAGTACATGAAGATTGGAACCATATCACATTATGAGGGGCCCCACATATGTCTAAAGCTTTATGCCGAGGGAGACGTCCATTGTATGGTTTTAGTACAAAAACCAAATCATACAAACGCTCAAAGCAACGGGTAATCTTCAGGGTTCAGACAGGGCTTTTCAGCTATTTAGCGCAAAGACATGGGCTACTGCTGCTATGACTGATGAAGATACTTGCAGATGAATGGATTTCTGGGTCGAAAAGTGAGTTCTAGTGTGAAGAACAAGGTCAAGAAAAGCATTTTGGGGGTTGCCAAACTTAATAGTAAAGCTTTATCTCTCATCTAACACGTAATTGATCAATAACTAACATGCCATTGCCAACATTAGTTCTCTTTCCACATGTCAAAAAATAAATGGCTTAGTTTGTTTCAGTTCAATGCTGAAAATTTCTACATTGGTAATCAATTATACTTTTTCTGTTTTATTAACAAGAATTCAGTGTTTCTATATCAACATATGGCTTGATCATTCAGTAAGCCAGGTGGATATGTGTAAATAAATATGCATTACCAGATCATTCAGCGACTTAATTTTATCCAACACTTTCTATATCACTAGTATGCTTAGATATATATACATATATTGTGGAGATCTTGTTAACATGCTCAAATCGTACTCTGATATCATGGGGACATACGAGAGTTGGCTACAAAGAATCGTAAGCATGTGTGCAGTTTCATACATGTATAAGCCAGCTATACGTATACATAACTTCTATACGAATGAAATCAGAAGCAATGGAATGAAATTTGAACTACAATATGGATAAATGTACAAATATTTCATTCCTACCTCCATTCCATTCATAACAACATAAACTACAGCTCACACTTTTTTCAAATATTTCTTTAAATTAACAGATTTACTGTTTACATGAATCTTTATTTTAGTGGTCTCTAAACCATGCCTTGCGGTGTTCATGCGGGACCTTGATAAGTAGCGGATTTTAATTTAAGCAGAAATAAAATAAAATGGCACAGTAATATTAATTAGGGGTATGGTTAAATAACTTAATAACGGTAACTTTAGGGTTCGAACTTGCTTGCTGAAAATGTATATTATAGTATTTCAATTAGACTCCATGTAGTACTTAAAACTTATCATCTCCAGCTAAACTTTAAACAGGGTACTTTCTTATTAGACAGATATAATTACAAGATGATATCTTAATTCTTACATACGTAAAATAGAAAGGAATTAAAAAGAGGAAGGAATGAAGCTTTTAAAGCATGCTCTAGCTTTTGAAGTATGCATTTATTGTTAATGCTTTGCAGCAAAACTATTGATCAAAGCCAGAGCATTACTGGTATAATGTGCAACACTAGTAATTTGTGCCCGAACCGATTCCTTTATTTTACCATCTGTAGACCGATCCGAAAACCCATCCATACAAGTAGTATCATCCGTTAGGGCAGCACTGATCCATGTCTCAACATTGCTCATGTGCCACGTGAACTCCTGACCACTGGCCTGACCTAAACTCTTCATTTCCGTGTAGGACTTGCTAACCCGATCCAAGCTATCTTCAACCCCATCCACACAATCCTTAATAGCCGCTTGTTGTTTACCTACAAGACCCTTGAACTTAGTGAGCCGATGCATAAAGGTTTGAGCTAATTTGGTCCGGTTCAGGCTCACCTCCAAGGCTATCACTGCCATTTGATGCAGACTATTTTGGATGGTCGTGGCATGAAGGGAGAGTGATTTAATGCACAGGTCGGGATAGATTGTGGCCCTCCATGAAGACTTGATGAATTTATTGTTAGCTGGTACGGCAGAGGAGTTCGCAAGGAGAAGAAAGAAGGGGACGAGGAAATATGTTTTTGCCATGTCGGCAGCAGTGGAGATTGGAGAATGAGAGATGGAGTTTCAGGAGCAGGCATATATACAAACACAGTTTCGAAAGATTGGAAGCATATCACATGTTAGAGGGGCCACACATGTGACTAAAGCTTAATTCTGTGGGAGACGGCATTGTGTGGTTTGGTACAAAAACATATCTATAGGAGTTATGAATGCACCGNTTCATTTCCGTATAGGACTTGCTAACCCGATCCAAGCTATCTTCAACCTCATCCACGCAATCCTTAATAGCCGCTTGTTGTTTACCTACAAGACCCTTGAACTTAGTGAGCCGATGCATAAAGGTTTGAGCTAATTTGGTCCGGTTCAGGCTCACCTCCAAGGCTATCACTGCCATTTGATGCAGACTATTTTGGATGGTCGTGGCATGAAGGGAGAGTGATTTAATGCACAGGTCGGGATAGATTGTGGCCCTGCATGAAGACTTGATGAATTTATTGTTAGCTGGTACGGCAGAGGAGTTCGCAAGGAGAAGAAAGAAGGGGACGAGGAAATATGTTTTTGCCATGTCGGCAGCAGTGGAGATTGGAGAATGAGAGATGGAGTTTCAGGAGCAGGCATATATACAAACACAGTTTCGAAAGATTGGAAGCATATCACATGTTAGAGGGGCCACACATGTGACTAAAGCTTAATTCTGTGGGAGACGGCATTGTGTGGTTTGGTACAAAAACATATCTATAGGAGTTATGAATGCACCGGTCACGTTATCAGTGTGCCAGTATTACAGTGGAATCATTAACACTGATTTTATTTTTAGCACCAACGTTGTTTGATTAATACATGCAGTACGCCTATCTATGTTTTACAAGCAGCTTACATAATTTGGGTTTTATACAACTTGATTTACAGATTATTATACAATAAAAAATGTATTGCTTC
>QRFB01006603.1:0-10009 GCA_008931105.1 Oenanthe javanica | reverse complement strand
AAATGTATATTATAGTATTTCAATTAGACTCCATGTAGTACTTAAAACTTATCATCTCCAGCTAAACTTTAAACAGGGTACTTTCTTATTAGACAGATATAATTACAAGATGATATCTTAATTCTTACATACGTAAAATAGAAAGGAATTAAAAAGAGGAAGGAATGAAGCTTTTAAAGCATGCTCTAGCTTTTGAAGTATGCATTTATTGTTAATGCTTTGCAGCAAAACTATTGATCAAAGCCAGAGCATTACTGGTATAATGTGCAACACTAGTAATTTGTGCCCGAACCGATTCCTTTATTTTACCATCTGTAGACCGATCCGAAAACCCATCCATACAAGTAGTATCATCCGTTAGGGCAGCACTGATCCATGTCTCAACATTGCTCATGTGCCACGTGAACTCCTGACCACTGGCCTGACCTAAACTCTTCATTTCCGTGTAGGACTTGCTAACCCGATCCAAGCTATCTTCAACCCCATCCACACAATCCTTAATAGCCGCTTGTTGTTTACCTACAAGACCCTTGAACTTAGTGAGCCGATGCATAAAGGTTTGAGCTAATTTGGTCCGGTTCAGGCTCACCTCCAAGGCTATCACTGCCATTTGATGCAGACTATTTTGGATGGTCGTGGCATGAAGGGAGAGTGATTTAATGCACAGGTCGGGATAGATTGTGGCCCTGCATGAAGACTTGATGAATTTATTGTTAGCTGGTACGGCAGAGGAGTTCGCAAGGAGAAGAAAGAAGGGGACGAGGAAATATGCTTTTGCCATGTCGGCAGCAGTGGAGATTGGAGAATGAGAGATGGAGTTTCAGGAGCAGGCATATATACAAACACAGTTTCGAAAGATTGGAAGCATATCACATGTTAGAGGGGCCACACATATGACTAAAGCTTAATTCTGTGGGAGAAGTGCATTGTGTGGTTTGGTACAAAAACATATCTATAGGAGTTATGAATGCACCGGTCACGTTATCAGTGTGCCAGTATTACAGTGGAATCATTAACACTGATTTTATTTTTAGCACCAACGTTGTTTGATTAATACATGCAGTACGCCTATCTATGTTTTACAAGCAGCTTACATAATTTGGGTTTTATACAACTTGATTTACAGATTATTATACAATAAAAAATGTATTGCTTCCGTTCTACCCATTCCAACCTAAACTAACTCAGCCTTGGATACTCATTTACATTTCCCCGTCTATATTCTTCACAAACCTATTCATAAAAAAAATTATACTACCATGTTTTACATTTTTCCCTTGTGCGTACTTCTCCTTCACCTCTAATTTTATTCACAATTTTTTTATTACATTCTTTACAACAAAATGGCGATAAGTATTGGAAAACACAAAATGTGACAACTAAATGCTAAACCGAGTGTTAAGCGAAAAGGTCCATGCTGATGTTTATATGTAACATGACAGTTTCACTAGTACACCATTTGTCAATAACAGTTTCGCTACCAGTACTGCAGCAAACATGACAGTTATAACGTTAATATCAGTCCTGCAACTTATTCTACCAATTCCCATTCAATTCCTTTACCCGCAATCTCAAATCCCTAGTTCACTTCTAACCCAAATCAATTACTTCAATTTTGATTAACATTCACGACACCATCTCTCTTTTTCTGCTTTCAACTTGTAATCAATGTTACATATATTCTCTTCCGCAGATTAAAATTACAAAAAAACATGGGCTTAGCATCCTATATTGTGTTCGAGTATATCAGTTATTAGTGTCCAATTTAAGAAACACTAATCCTCAAGTAATTAAAAGAAGACTTGCATTTTTTTCCAAATGCATAAATTTTTCTTACAATTATGTTTTCATTTACACAACACGTGTATTTTTGATTAAAAAAAATGTGATGCTTTTTAGTTTTTACAAAATAAGGAGTGTTTTTTCAAAGTTATCCATATATATATATAAACTGCTAATTACAAGCTTATCAACCATTATATGATATAACGTTTCTTCAAGATGAAAATAATCTTAAGGTTAGATGCCTTTTTAATATATAACAATTTTACCTGTCCCTGTTCATTTCTTTTGCCTTGTACTTGTAGAACAGATATCATGTTCAATATTAACAACCCATTCCTGGATGATAGAATTAACCTCTTCTGGCTGCTCATCGTGTGGGCAGCGCCCTAAAACAAAGACAAAGAATTACAAATCAATACTGGGATTAATTTGCTATGAGATACAATATTATCATAAAAAGTACTGTGACTTTTTAATTACCAGCTTCTGTTTCTTTGGTTGTTATTCCTCTGCACTGTTCCGTAAGCATAGCTAAGATTGATTTGGAGTCCGAGATTGGATCATTCATTCCCTATTACAGTAATCCTGAGTTACTAGCATATATTAAAAACACCGTCAATGTTTTGTCTGCTGGACATGGTTGTATGTTGCTGTTTCAGTTTTCAGTTCATTTTTATCCTGGTATCGTTTTCAAAACCAGTTGTGCCATATGTCATTTTCAGGTTTTGACTAAAATCCAGTCGAGTGTTTGGTCGTACATTGCCACCTCTTAGATCAGTCATTGCGCTAGAGTAAGGATGAAGTTCATGAGTACGTTTCAATATTTAATTAACACTGTCGTAACAAATCTAAATGCCAAGCTGTAAAATCGCGGAAGCATGTTTGTGTTTGTTAATTTTCTTCACGTTTTGACTAAACTTATTAGGAAGAAGACTTGAAAAGTTTCTGCCAGTGGGGAAGCAAAACACCTGGTCACCCTGAAAACTTTGAGACTCCTGGCATTGAAGTCACTACAGGTTCTCTCATAAACCTTTCTTTTCACATTATTCTCTAGTCTTCATTACTTTCATTTTTTGTTCTATATTTCTAAAAATATATGATTTACTTTTTTTCCCTTTTTTTTGTGTAGGCCCCCTTGGCCAGGGTACTGCGAATGCAGTTGGTTTAGCCCTTGCGGAGAAGCATTTAGCTGCTCGATTTAACAAACCTGGCAACGAAATTGTTGATCACTACACGTAATCAGCTAACTTTTTTTTTTGCTTCTTTTACGTTCTCCCATTTAGTCAGACATTTCAAAAGTATATAAGCTGCTGCCTACTAGATATAGGCTCTTAGTTTTGTTTTTTTTGCTCCCATAGAATTAATGAACAGAGATGTATAATTTTTTTTGGGTTTTAGGTACGTGATACTCGGAGATGGTTGTCAAATGGAAGGAATTTCTAATGAAGCTTGCTCCCTTGCTAGTCATTGGGGACTTGGGAAGCTGATTGCATTCTATGATGACAACCACATTTCAATTGACGGTGACACTGCTATTGCATTCACTGAATCTGTTGATAAGCGCTTTGAAGGACTTGGTTGGCATGTCATATGGGTAAAGAATGGTAACACTGGATATGATGAGATCCGTGCTGCTATAGAGGAAGCTAAAGCTGTTACAGACAAACCTACATTAATTAAGGTTTCTCTATTTACCAGATGAATTTGTTGCAGGCTATGCTTTACTTTGTTGGATATTATGTATGGCTTGCTTATGTTTTTTGTTTAATACAGGTCACGACTACCATTGGTTTTGGATCACCTAACAAGGCTAACTCATACAGTGTACATGGAAGTGCATTGGGTGCTAAAGAAGTTGATGCCACAAGGAAGAACCTTGGGTGGTCACATCAGCCATTCCATGTGCCAGAGGATGTTAAAAAGTATATACTTGTAATAGTTTATATAGGTTTGAATTTTGTGTGTGTATATAACAGTATTTAAATCTCACATCTGCCCTTAAATGTGACAGGCACTGGAGTCGCCATACCCCTGAAGGTGCTGCATTGGAAGCTGAATGGAATGCCAAATTTGCGGAGTATGAGAAGAAATACAAAGAAGAAGCACAAGAACTGAAATCTCTTATTAGTGGTGAATTTCCCGTTGGTTGGGAAAAGGCTCTTCCAGTAAGTGGTCATTTGTTTCTATCTGTTATATAATGTACACATAATAGGATCAATATGAACTATGTTTAACGTAATTTTTCCGTTAATCCTGAACGAATACACACACACATATTTTTTTTTTTCTGATGACAAAATTCTTCTTTGTAGACTTATACTCCAGAAACCCCAGGGGATTCCACTCGTAATCTTTCTCAGACAAACCTGAATGCCCTTGCAAAAGTTCTTCCTGGACTTATAGGGGGGAGTGCAGACCTTGCTTCTTCCAACATGACACTGCTGAAAATGTTTGGTGACTTTCAAAAGGACACCCCTGAGGAACGTAATGTACGATTTGGCGTTAGGGAACATGGAATGGGTGCTATATGTAATGGAATTGCTCTCCACTGTCCTGGCCTCATCCCCTACTGTGCTACCTTCTTTGTTTTCACGGACTACATGCGAGCAGCCATGAGGCTTTCTGCATTGTCTGAATCTGGGGTCATCTACGTGATGACTCATGATTCCATCGGGCTCGGAGAGGATGGGCCAACTCATCAACCTATTGAGCATATAGCAAGCTTCCGGGCCATGCCAAACATTCTGATGCTCCGACCAGCTGACGGAAACGAGACTGCTGGTGCATATAAGGTTGCAGTTCTCAACAGAAAGAGACCTTCAGTTCTAGCCCTCTCACGGCAAAAGCTTCCTAATCTCCCTGGAACATCAATTGGAGGAGTTGAAAAAGGCGGGTATATTATTTCTGATAACTCATCAGGTAACAAGCCCAATGTTATCTTGATTGGAACTGGTTCCGAACTTGAAATCGCTGCAAAAGCAGCTGATGAGCTGAGGAAGAGCGGAAAGACAGTCCGGGTCGTTTCATTTGTATCTTGGGAGTTGTTTGACGAGCAGTCTGCTGCATACAAGGAAAGTGTTCTGCCAGCTGATGTATCAGCTAGGGTCAGCATAGAGGCTGGAACAACATTTGGGTGGGAGAAGATTGTGGGATCCAAAGGAAAGGCAATTGGAATAGATCATTTTGGAGCAAGTGCACCAGCAGATAAGATATATAAAGAATTTGGATTAACTGTGGAAGCTGTGATCGCAGCAGCTAAGGCATTGTGTTAAACTGAATTGTAGTGCTACTACTGCTAGTTGATTCTTCATGGAGTTGCTGCCTCACAATCAGCTTGGAGACGGGTGTATTTTCAGATTAAGAATGTAGTTTTTTTGGGTATCATTGACAATTAAAAATTCAAATTTGACGTAAACTTGCAGTTTTACTACCTGTGTCTGTCTTTGGAATGCGGCATGTTCTTGTTGATTTACATTGTAGTAATAAAAAAGCTGTATTCCGTTATTAGTAATTTGAGTAACGAATCAACTTTGGATTAAAGCCGGTTCAAGAAAAGAAGGGCCTCAACACTACCATGCATAGGCCATAACTTCAACGTCCACTTCAAGATTCGCACACCGTCACACGTCTAGTACACTCTGAAAATCTTGGACAAATTCATAGCATGTTTTCTTTGCAATTTGAAATAAATAGTATATCATGATATTAGAGAGCACTTTTCCAGTCGACTTCGAGATTCTCACACGTCTAATCCCCCTGAAAATCTTGGACAAATCCATAGCTTGTTTTATTTGAAATAAATTGTATATCATGGAATCAGAATGTTTCTCTTTATACTAATTCTATATATTAGTAATATGTAGAATTAATTTAAGTAATTATATGATGCAAATTTGTTATTTGAATTAAGCAATATATAATATAAAGCCAAAAATGTTCTTAAAAATTCTTTGCAAGCTAATTGCATTCTTGAAACAGAAATTGACCATATGATAACTTTCGAAAAACTAAACACATCTGTTTCTACACCAAAAATTTACTTGTACTCCGTAACTATTCTCAAGACCCTTAAAATGACTACGATTCCAAAAAGACATCAAATGGACACCAAAAAAACTAATCCAAAAACCTATTCAAAGAAAGTAGGCCATTCTTCTATGGATCAGCAATGGTGACCTCAACCTCAACACCTGGTTCAATGGTTATGGAAGTAATCTGCTTTACCACATCAGGGGAGCTGAATAGGTCAATAACCCACTTGTGTACACGAAGCTCAAATCGGTCCCATGTATTGGTTCCTATAAATTTGGAAAGGAATGTGTGTCAGAATTAGGATATCATATAAACATGTATATGATTTTCCTAAATAGGAAGGCACATCATAATCAGATAATATGGTGAGCGTGTGCACTCATGTGCAAGTGTATTAATACACAAAAACAGGCAGGAGCTCTATTGCTAGTTTCAAGAAACACATTCGATTTCAAAATTTCCAGATAGAAGAAAACTGTATAGGACCTTTTTTTATTTCTACAGCACCAAGCAGGAAACTTGTGCTCACCTGGATGATAAAGAATGTATCGTTTCTACATATTTAAATACATTTGTTCTGTGATTAGAATCTACCAAGTTACACTCCATATTCACAACGGAATACAGAGAAGGTGAAGGGTGGAGCAATTTTTAAAACTTTTCCTATAATCTTCAGCTTCAAAAAGTATTAGATTACTCGATAAGAATTTTGTTGAAACTCAAATTCTCATATAAGGTATAACAGATATCCCATCTTCAAAAACAATTAATCTCTAATTAAACTTTCAGTAGCACAAATTAATAAAGTTGCAAGAGTGAATAACCATAGAGCAATTTTACTAATAAATTGAGATCCAAATTGTTGCTTAGCTTTCTTCTTTTAAGTGCAGAAGAAGTAACAAGTGTCTCTTCCAAAGTATGTGAATTATGTCTTGAACTAGTTTTTAAAAAATTAAATTCAATCTAGATAAAAGATAATACCTTCACCACATGGAGCCTTCCTTGTAGTAATACGAAGAACCTTGGTTGGCATCCTGACAGGTCCCTTGACCCTCAAAGTCTTATCTTTGGCTCCACGAACCAAATCAGCACACACTAAATACATAATTAAGTCCACAATCAAGAATAGAACAAAAGTTAAATAACAAAATTCATATCAACCATTAGATTTGCCAATACACTTCAAAAACTTCGAACTGTATAGCTAAAATGTCACCGAACAAGTGTCCAAAGATGATTAATCAATTTACTCAAGAAAAAGCTAATCTTGTCCTTATTTCTTGAAAAATAAAACATAAAGCACAATAGCAGAGAATATATCACAGCTATGGATAGAAACATAAAGCGCAGAGATAACTATAAGACAATTCACGACATTAATACCCTCATTACATAATTGATATCTGTAAATTTTGTAAAACGACAACTCCTTGGTGCAAAATGCAGTTGAAAAGATACATTAGTTTTAAACTAAGGCCATTTTCGTATAAATTATCGAAAATTTTCAAATTAGACTAGTTTCCAAATACCGAAAAAGCATATCCAAACCAGTCATAGTTAGAGCTAGCCAAACGGGCTCGCCCCGACTCGTCACCAAACTCGCGGGAGGCGCCTAGAACCCGGCACCACAGACTGGCTAAAAAACAGGCCGCGCACGAGTTGGAAGGAGCAGAACCGGGCTCGGCACGGACCGGCACGGCTAACTCGCGTAACTCACGTGAACCGTGACGGCCAGCACCGACACGAGACAACTCAGCACGGCACGCGACAACTCGGCACGGCACTGNGTGAACCGTGACGGCCAGCACCGACACGAGACAACTCAGCACGGCACGCAACAACTCGGCACGGCACTGATCTAGCCCTGCTAGGATATGTCAAGTACTAACAACTTAAGATAGTGTTATATTAGTGTGCTATAGAAGAATGTATATTATCATATTTGTAATTGTAATATATTGATTATAATACCCTCCTCTTTACCATGAAAGATTATATATAATAACAATTTCAATGTAAATAAGTTATTTTTACATTAAATAGTAAATTAAAGAACAACAAGATTTTGTATAAATTAAATAGTGGACTGAATATTTTTATTTTGTATTTTTAAATTTGTTTTGCTTCATATTTTTTTTAATATGTTTATTATGTACAAGCAGTTTGTTCCGTTTTTTAGAGAGGAGTCCTCACAAATTATTTGTAAAATATTTTTTAATTAATAAAATTTATAGAAGTACCGTTTTCTTTTATTCCAAAAAATATTCGCATAACTTTTTAATCCTTTTAAAATATTAAATGAAACTAAAATTAAAAAAAAAACGAAACCCACCTGACCCGTTGAGCCGCACGAGTTGGAATTTTGAAAACCGGTCCGACTCGGCACGGCTCGCCGACCGTTTGACCAGGTCTAGTCACAGTGCCGATACACAAAATCAACAAATAAACATAACATGCAACTCCAACTGTATCTATAAACATGCAAAAAGAAAAAAACATTAATTCTACAATAAATCAACTCCTGTCAAAATTTCGTGTGTGTGTATATGTATACCTTTTTCGAGATTTTTGACATTCTTGGAAGAGAGAGTGATTCTAATCTTGTGAACAGAGTGCTGAGTATCCTCATAACCAGGCTTTGTTGCGGGCTTCATTGCTGCATAGGCCGCCATTTTGTTTTCTAGATTTTGATGCTACTGCTGCGTATACATAAAAAAATCAAAACTTGTATCAGTCAGTAATTTTCAAGAATCATGTCAGGGTTTGATAGTAATTATTATAATTACCTTTGGCAAATAGTATGGAGTATTACAGAGCCTCGCACGTAGCAGCTGCTATAGGGTTTAGTCACGACAGTTATTTAGGTCATTAGCTTTTTTATTTATTTAAATGGTTGCACTTTTAATTGGGCTTCACTTGGGCTTTAAACGGACGTCAACCCAGCTAACGTCTTGCTGTGGTGTAATAGTAGCAATTTTTGGGCTAAAAATGAGGGAAAATATTTTTTTAATAAAATTTAAAAACAGCATTTTTGAAAAAAAAAATTGGTCTTTGTGAAAGTAGGTTCTTTATATGTTTAGAAAAAAATATTTTTAAAAAAATTAAGTTTGTGTACTTTTCAAAATCTGCTTTCTTTAAAAGTGTTTTTGGCTCTTTAATATTTATTTTAAAATTCAAATATCTAATATTGTCTAATAATAACAAGCTTAACATGATAACATATCTATATTATTTTTATTTCCTCCGCAGACGCGTATTTTTTATATGTATTTGTTAACTTAATATTAATATAAATATTTTTGTTAATATTTTTAGAACTGGTCATACAAGTATTAAATTTTAATATATTGTTAATACTATTTGAATTTTAAATATTAATATAAATATAAGATTTTAGATTTTCCGGTCGACTTCCAGATTCTCACAGGTCTAATCCCCTGAAAATCTTGGACAAATCCATAGCACATTTTATTTGAAATAAATTGTATATCATGGAATCAGAGTGTCCCTCGATACTAATTCTACATGCACCGACCGACACTATAATCGGTTGTTATATGAAAGTAAAATCGACCGATAAATTGTGGTCAGAAATAGGCTATGTCACAGAATATGACTTTTGACCCAGCACATAAATGACACCGTTTTGTACACATGACACAGTTAAACCTGACCACCGATCGGTTCTAGGGGCTGATGTGTAATTTATTTTTAATCTAAAAATTGATTAATTATAGAAAATGATACCGCTTTTTTTACATGTCCATGACCGACCAACTTGTGGTCGGAAAATATGTTTTCCTGCTATTTTTTTTATTTTATGTGCCTATAATCGACGGATGATCAATATTGTCAGTCGGTTTTAGGTTCAGAAAAAGTAAAAAAAATATTTTGTATTTGTTCATTGTCCTTTTACTAACAAAATTAGAAAAAGAGAAAAGATAGAATTGGAGATAAAGAGAAGAGAAAGAAGAGGAGATCAAATTAGAGAAGGGAAAGAAGAGTTAATTAAATGTAAGTTTTACATTTTATATATATGTTTTTTAATATGGTTTTGTGTTATATATATTTTTTGTTATTTAAATTATTATTTGCACATATACACACATGCCAACATGATATTTGTATGTATATTTTACACACTTTTATATATATATGTGTTTGTGTAGATGTCCGTTAAAGATAAAAAAAA
>QRFB01006602.1:0-34728 GCA_008931105.1 Oenanthe javanica | reverse complement strand
AATGATTTAGATATTACTATCCAGTCTGTCAAGTCTACTACTGCAACATGGGAGAAGACAAGCAAAAAGACAAGGTGTGCACCAAGAGTCAAAGATTTCTTTCATCTCAGCACAACTTTATCTAGAAATGGAATGAAGCCAAGGTTGAACTATAAAAACACAATTTCTATTTTGAGCTTTATTCTAGGACAAAGGAAAAGTGTACATGTAAGTGAGATATGTGTTTTAGTATAAATACACATACCTCACAAGCATTTTTCCTTATGCAACTGAGCTAGGTTTTCTATCAAGCAAGAAACATTAGCAAATTCATTGTTCTTATTTCTTTGTAGCTGTAGTTATTTTCTAGTCAGTTGTAACAAATAAAAAATAATAAAATTATTTTTTGAAGTTAAACACCTATCTTCATATGCTTGTTCAAGTTTATTTGTATTTCATACTTACTAGTATTATTGTCTTGGTTGTTGTTAGCAAGAAAATTAATTATTTTGTAAGGTTCATTTAACCCCCTTCTACAATACTCATATTGTTTAACAAATTTAAATAAAGATCATTAAGCAGATTTTCTAAATAATAGTTAAAATTTGATAAAATAATATTGAATAAATTAATTATATCGATTAAGTAATATATTTCTCTATTTCAGATTTTGGCTAATATAATAAAAAATCACTAAATACTGGTAATATAATAATTTTATAAAAAATCTTGAGGGCCAAATATAAATATAAATAAATTTTGTATGTATAAATATAATATATAATATTTATTTCTTTTTAGAATATGAATTTATATTCACTTTACTTTAATTTCTAGCAAATTCAAAATAAATATTATTCTTAATTTTTTTAATATTTTATTTTACAAATACATGTATTATACATATGGATTATGTATAATTTTATAATGTATTTGTGAATTTAACGAATCATACGATTGTCTGTACGAAATACACGTATGTTTTATAATTTATAATTTAGTTTGAGCTATATTCAGTTTGTATATTTTTTATTAGGATTTGATAGTTCATTATCAGATCTGTTATTTCGGATTATTTTCGGTTAAAATTTCGGTTCCAGATTATTTTCAGATCGGATTGAATCGATTTTCGGATCATTATCAGATTTGATTCTTTTGAACTGATATCGGTTCAGATTGGATTGTTTCGGATTTGATTACATTTTCGGATTATCAAATTTGAATACAAAATCGGATATCGGTTCTCTAAATTCCGGTTCCGTTTTTCAGATCCCACTCATTTTGCCGGGTCTACCCTAGAGTATATAATTTATTGGGATCTCTAAAGTGTCATGACAAAGAGGTAGGATGTGCGATTAAAGCAAACGATAAAGTTTGTCAAAATGTTACAGAATATATAAAGTTCATACATCTTATACATTCCATCTATGATGGACATGAGAGAATTCCCACACCACGGATTGTGCAGCAGACAAAATTGAAGAAATACTTTCGTTTTTCTTTTGCTTTTGGAAACGAATTACTTCTTTTATCTAACGAAAAGAAAAGGAAAACATATGAGTGGTGTTGGAACTTTTAAAGGCCAAAGCCTTCATTGTCATAAAACCAAAACACCGATAAAGAACGTAACCCACGTGAAGTGGTCAAAAACATAACAAAACTCAATTATAAATTGAACATACATGTGTAAGTATTACTATCCTATAACCCGTACTTTGCACAGAAGAGAGTAATAAATAATATATTATATATTTTTAATGAATTAAATATTTAATTTGATTATTTATATTATTAATATTTTTTATGTAATGTTGTACATGTGATAAATTATTTTTGAATCATATTTATATTATTTGTTTAAATTCTCATTAATATTTTATTATATATTTATATTAATTAACATAGATTAATAACTCGTGCAAAGCATTAATAAATTTTTATTAATAAAAAGAGTTTCAAATATATTAGAAAATATTTTAATTAAAATATAAATAAAAGAATATGTTTTAATATATATAAAATATTAATATAATTTTAATATTTAAAATTTTTTATTATAAAATTGTAATTTTAAATAAATTAAAGTGTTTGAGCGATGAGAAAATTGAAATATGCTATTAAATATGAGTATAACTGTATATTCTAATTAAAAAAGAAGTTCGTTTAGAGTAATATANAAAGAATATGTTTTAATATATATAAAATATTAATATAATTTTAATATTTAAAATTTTTTATTATAAAATTGTAATTTTAAATAAATTAAAGTGTTTGGGCGATGAGAAAATTGAAATATGCTATTAAATATGAGTATAACTGTATATTCTAATTAAAAAAGAAGTTCGTTTAGAGTAATAATATATATATATATATATATATATATATATATAATATAGATAGAGCACAATAATAAAATTTAATTAATATTAATAACATAATAATATTATTTTAATATTCATAAAATTTAGTAAATAAATTATGATATATTTGCCCAGAAATATAATATATTACAGAAGGGGGGTTGAATGTAATAGTACCAATTAATCGATCAAGAACACAAGTATGTAAAGGAAATACTGTTTTGTATTAATAATAATGAATGTAATACAAAACTCTCTCAAGAAATTATTTGTTCTCAAGAACTGCTAGGTTATGAAAAAATAAGACTTGTAAGATACAATTAAGTTAACCTATGTTTGTGTTTATATAGACACAGTTACAATTCAATTACAAAATAGATTATGAAAAGAATAGCTTTAATAATGCAATAGACTTGTATTAAGATTCCTTCTTCACTATCCTAATCATATTCTAATTTGTCTTATTGGAGTATTCTCTCTTAGAGTAAACTCTGATAGAGTAAACTCTGACTGACAACTCCTTCATTCTCTGATGACGTCAGCATAAACTCTGATTGGTATTCTCTGACAATCATCAGTGTTTGCATTCCTAACATGATATTAAATAAATTAAAGAGGTTGACTAATGAGAAAATTAAAACATGATTATTTATTCATTAAAAGAATGTGTTTGAAATTGAGTAAGAGAAACTCGTGTATTTGAAGTTGAGTGGGACACAAAAGGACCAGACCAACGACGTACCAAATATTTGCCCTTGCGGCTTTAATAATACCAGCCTATAACCCGTGTAAAGCGCGATAGAAGAGTAATAAATAATATATTATATATTTAATATGAATTAAATATTTATGTTATTACTATTTTTTATGTAATGTTGTACATGGGATAAATTAGTTTTGCATCATATTTATATTATGTGTTTAAAGTCTCATTAATATATTGTTATATATTTATATTAATTAACATAGATTAATAAACCGTGCAAAACATTAATGAATTTTTATTAATAAAAAGTATTTCAAATATATTAGAAATATTTTAATTAAAATTTAAATAAAATAGTATGTTTTAATATAGATAAAATATAGATAAAATATTAATATAATTTTTTTATTATAAAGTTCCAATTTAAAATAAATTAAAGTATTTTAGCGATGAGGAAATTGAAACATGCTATTAGATTGTGAGTATACTCTATATTCTAATTAAAAAAGAAGTTCGTTTAGAGTAATATAATATAAAAGTATATATAATATAGATAGAGTACAATAATAAAATTTAATTAATATAAATAGAATAATATTATTATTTTAATATTCATAAATTTTATTTAATAAAATTTGATATTAAATGAATTAAAGAAGTTGACTAATGACGAAATTAAAATATGGTATTATATTGATTAAAAGAATGTGTTTGAAATTGAATAGGACTCAGATACATGTATTTGAAGTTGAGTGAGACACAAAAGGACCAGACCGACGACGGTCCAAAGATTTGCTCTTGCGGCTTTAATAATATATAATAGGTTTGTAGGAGAAAAAGAAACTAAGATGCATTTTAGATAATTTTCTAAAGAGATATATAATTAGTAGCAGCAAATGGGTAATTCTGGAAAGTTAGACCTTTGGATGCCATTGAAACACAAAGATATGCAGATTTGAGAAATAAGGGTTTGTATGAAATGAGAGAGAAAGAGAACGATATTAGTTGCAGATGAATAATTCAAGAAGAACAAAATGAATTAAACTATTCCCTCTCAATTGCATATACCCAATAGTGGGACACGTGGCAAGATATAATTGGATGAGTAATTATTAGTATGAGTTTCAAAATATAGCAAGTGTGTGTATATTTGTGTAATGATATGAATCGTCTTTTGTGAGATACACGCGCCCTATTACAAGTCCAATCAGAGAATAGTAATTATGATGTCACAAAATTAAATATGATGTCATAAATATGATCTCAGAGTTTACCACTTAAACAGAGTTTATCAAGCATGAAATCAGAGTTTATATAAGTCAGAGTTTAGTATTGACTGTCAGAGTTTACCACATACTCTGATAGAGTTTACCATAAATACTAATACTTTGTGATAAGAGATTAGATGCTTCAATGATCAGAGTATACTCCATTTTTCATCAGAGTTTTCCACATACTCTGATTGTCTGAAACTTGTTATCTCAAGTTGAGCCACTTGTCACCATCCTTAATTCAGAAACAAATCTTGTAAATGTTACTTCAGGCAATGGCTTGGTGAATATATCTGCTAATTGTTGATCTGTGGGAACAAAATGCAATTCTATTATACCTTCCATGACATATTCTCTTATGAAATGATATCTAATACTGATGTGCTTTTTCAGAGAATGTTGAACTGGATTTCCTGTCATTGCAATAGCACTTTGACTATCACAATAAATGAGAATTTTAGAAAACTCCAAACCATAATCTAACAGTTGATTTTTCATCCATAAGATTTGTGCACAATGCTGCAGCTATATACTCAGCCTCTGTTGTTGATGTTGAGATTGATTTATGTTTCTTGTTGAACCATGACACAAATCTTCCACCTAAAAATTGACAACTATCACTTGTGTTTTTCCTGTCAATTTTGCATTCTGCAAAGTCAGCATCTGAATAGCCTATCAATTTAAAATCAGACTCTCTAGGATACCATAATTCAAGATTAATAGTGCCCTTGAGATATCTGAAGATTCTCTTAACAGCAATCAAATGAGGTGACCTTGGATTTTCCTGAAATCTGGCACATAGACATGTGGCAAACATAATGTCTGGTCTACTTGCAGTCAAATAAAGCAGAGAACCAATCATTCCTCTGTATGCTGTTATATCTACAGGTTCTCCAGTGTCTTGATCAAGCTTTGTTGTAGTAGCCATAGGAGTTGTAGAAGATTCATAGTCTTCCATTTTAAATTTTGTGAGTAGATTCTTTGTATATTTAGACTGATTAATTAAAATGCCTTCATGAATCTGTTTCACTTGTAAACCTAGAAAATAACTCAATTCTCCTATCATGCTCATTTGATACCTGGACTGCATTAACTTTGAAAATCTTTCACAGAGTTTCTCATTAGTGGAACTAAATATAATATCATCAACATATATTTGTGCTAATAATAAATCCTTACCTTAAGTCTATAAAACAAGGTTTTATCAATTGTGCCTCTAGTGAAACCACTTTCAAGTAAAAAGAGAGCCAAAGTTTCATACCAGGCCCTTGGTGTTTGCTTTAGTCCATATAAGGCTTTATCTAGTCTGTAGACATGATTTGGATATTTTGGATTGACAAAGCCAGGTCGTTGTTCAACATAAACTTCTTCTTCAAGTTCTCCATTTAAAAATGCACTTTTAACATCCATCTGGTAGACCTTGAATTTCTTATGTACAACATAAGTAAGAAAAATTCTGATTACCTCAAGTCTACCTACAGGTGAATAAGTTTCATCATAATCAATGCCTTCCTGTTAAGAATAACCCTTGGCTACCAATTTTGCCTTGTTTCTTGTAATGATTCCATCAGAGTCTGTCTTATTTCTAAACACCCATTTTGTATCAACAATTGATCTGTTCTTTGGCCTTCGAACTAGGGTCCAAACTTAATTTCTTTCAAACTCATTCAATTCTTCCTGCATTGCAGTAACCCAATCTGCATCCTTTAAAGCATCTTCAACCTTCTTTGGTTCTGTTTGAGAAAGAAAACTATGAAATAGACATTCATTTTGAGTAACTTTTCTTATCTTTACTCCACTTTCTAGAACACCAATAATTAACTCAAGTATGTGATCTTTTGTCCATTTTCTTGGATGTGGATGATTTCTTGAACTAGATGCTCCCCCATTATTTGTGCCTTCATAGAATGATTCTTCTGTAAATGTTGATCCTCCCCCTGAAGATGTGCTTTCATCAGTGTTTGATGTCTTAGAATTTATGTACTCAGAGTTTGAATTATCAGAGTTTGAGGTCTAAGAGTTTGTGGTCTCAGAGTCTGATTGATCAGAGTTTAGGATTTCAGAGTTTGTGTTGGTTAGAGTTTGGTCAGACCCTGATATTTCAATAACTGTGTTTTGATCTACAATGTCAGTATTTGATTGATGTTGCTCCCCCTCAACATGTGCAGAATCTTCAATTTCTATTTCAATGATTTCTGAATCTGAGTTTAAAGAATCAGAGTTTACCTCACAAGTATTTGGTTGAACAGAGTTTATCTCATCAGAGTTTGGTTCAACAGTGTTTGACTCATCAAAGTTTAGTTCAATAGAGTTTATTTTCTGCATTTCATTCTTAAATCTCAGAGTTTCCTGAGCATCTTTATCATGTAATCCAACTATCTTTCCTTCATCAAAAGAGACATTAATTGGTTCCATAACTGTCATTGTCCTTAAATTGAACACTTTGAATGCTCTTGAAGAGGTTTTAGAAGTTGTTGCATAACCAACAAAAATTCCTTCATCTGCTTTAAGTTCAAACTTCTTCAATTGTTCAGAATGTGTTTTGAGAATAAAAAACTTGCTTCCNAGTTTATCTCATCAGAGTTTGGTTCAACAGTGTTTGACTCATCAAAGTTTAGTTCAATAGAGTTTATTTTCTGCATTTCATTCTTGAATCTCAGAGTTTCCTGAGCATCTTTATCATGTAATCCAACTATCTTTCCTTCATCAAAAGAGACATTAATTGGTTCCATAACTGTCATTGTCCTTAAATTGAACACTTTGAATGCTCTTGAAGAGGTTTTTGAAGTTGTTGCATAACCAACAAAAATTCCTTCATCTGTTTTAAGTTCAAACTTCTTCAATTGTTCAGAATGTGTTTTGAGAATAAAAAACTTGCTTCTAAAGATGTGAAATTACTTAACATTTGGCTTTCTTCCCTTCAAAGATTCATATGTAGTCATTCCATGTTTGTTTATCAAAGAGCAATTCTGAGTTATGCATGCAATATTCACAGCTTCTGCCCAAAAATAAGTAGGTAGCTTTGCTCCTTCTAGCATTGTTCTAGCAGCTTCAATTAGAGTTCTGTTCTTTCTTTCTACTTCACCATTTTGTTGAGGTATGCCAAGTGCTGAGAATTGTTGAATGATACCTTTTGTTGAGCAGAATTCCTCCATTGCAGAATTCTTAAACTCTGTTTCATTATCACTTCTTAGATTCTTTACCTTGTGTGTTGATCCATTCTCAATCATTGCAATATGATCAAAAATTGTCTCTGCAGTTTCATCCTTCTTATGTAAAAAGTACACCCAAGTAAATCTAGTGTAATCATCAACTATCACCAGAGTATATTTCTTCTTTCCAATGGACATAATATTGACAGGACCAAATAAATCAAAATACAATAAATGATAAGGTTGATAAATTGAATTTTCAGTTTTGCTCTTGAAAGATGTCTTCTTTTGTTTGGCCTTTTCACATGAATCACAGAGTTCATCAGGATGAAATTGAACTTTTAGAAATTCTAATTTAAGAAAAATTAAAGTGTTTCAGCGATGAGGAAATTAAAACATGCTATTAGATTGTGAGTATAACTCTATATTCTAATTAAAAAAGAAATTTGTTTAGATTAATATAATATAAAAGTATATATATTATAGATAGAGCACAATAATAAAATTCAATTAATATAAATAAAATAATAATATTATTTTAATATTCATAAATTTTAGTTAATAAATTTTGATATTAAATGAATTAAAGAGGTTGACTAATGACGAAATTAAAATATGGTAGTTTATTGATTAAAATAATGTGTTTGAAATTGAATAGGACACAGATACATGTATTTGAAGTTGAGTGAGACACAAAAGGACCAGACTGATGACAGTCCAAAGATTTGCTCTTGCAGCTTTAATAATATATAATAAATTTGTAGGAGAAAAAGAAACTAAGATGTATTTTAGATAATTTTCTAAAATTTTAGTATAAAATAATAATAATATTTTAATAAAATTTTAAATATATTTTGATTTTTAAAAATATTCCGCCATATTTACTTATAAAATTATATATATATATATATATATATATATATATTTATGATAACTTACTTAAAATGTATCTTATACTTACCCAATCTCTTATTCATGCTGTAAATGATATGTAAAACTTGTGTTAGGTTCCGTTTTGTATTGTTGTTGCAGACAACAACAGCTATTTTTTGCTGAAACGTAGGTAGAAAGCTGTTTGCTAAAATCCAAAAATTGTTATCTGGAAAAGTGCTTTTGGTCTAAAAGTTGTTGTTAGATAAACCATGTCTCTCATGCTTTTGGAAAAAGTTATTTTTCAATTTTTGCTGAAAATAATTACAAATTTCAATATCAAAACTTGCCAAAAACATTAATATTTTATATTATATATCAAAATATACATAAAACAAAAAAATTTATTAAACAATCATCAAATTTTTCTGACAGCACTTTTTTAACAACAATTTTTCTCAAATCACTTCAGTTTTAAACTGTAATTCCAAGCGGAGTTGGAATAAAGTGATTTAAGGTGCATTATCTGCAAGTAACTTAAAAGATATACATAAATTATAATTAACAGCCACTTAGGAGATACACTTGAATGCTTTTCTGAAGGTGGCACAGATACACCGGCTTGTCACTTGTTATGGAAAACGCACCCTTAAAGGCTTAAATAATCAAATGCTGCCAAACAGATTGCACTTTACTAGCACAGTTGAACTTAACAATTAGCAGTTTAGCACATTTGCATAGTGGGATTTTTAGAGCTGGATTATATTTTTCTAATTTGGATGGTATTGATAATTGTGGGGATCATTATAATAGATTATGCTACATGGTATCTGTGTTTAAATAGAGAGGGATATATGAATTAGACCGTGAAGGTAGCTTATAATGATTAATCCGTTAATTGGTGATTAATCCAAACATTAATTGAAAGTAATTTAATTTAATAAATAATAATATTTAATTATATTTAAACATCTTCAAATTATCATAAAACTTATAAACAAAAATATCATATATCATTAGTTCATACATATTTAGGTGTTAAGATTTATTAAAAAAAACATTTATTATTAGCATTTAAGTGGTTTATATATACCTAATAATCATTATTTAATAATTAATCTTAATAATTATTAGACAAAATATATATAATTATTAGGAATTTGAGGATTTAGCTCGGGCTATACAACCAATATTTATGGTAAGTTTGTAATATAAATATATTAATTATTAAATGTTTTTAAATTTTAACTTTTTTTTAAAGAAAAATATTTTGACCGATTTTTAACAGTTTCAACCGTTTCAACTGATTTTTTCCATTTCACCCAATTTTTAACCAATTTTTTTAAAAGAAAATGCTCATGGACCCGATTTCCGATTAATCAAAACATAACCGTTTTGCATGGTGGTATTGAATTCTCGATTAATCCTCATACATTCGCAAAGATCCCGTTGGGACGAATATAAAAATATATTTAATTTTAATTGGAATAGAAATAACATTTTGATGACCACATATGTATAGTTGAACCTCGATAAATGAATATGTTTGGGACGAAAAATATATATTTATTTAACGAGATTATTTATTTATTGATAAATGAGTATACTATTTATTTATCGATAAATGAATATTAATTCATTTAGATGATATTTTTAGAATTTTTTCTTAATTATATTATTTTATATATGTTATGTTCAAATGTACCTAGATTTCACCATTTTTATAATTTTTATTGAAATTTTAATTACATTCATTTTTTTAAAATTCTAGAATAGTTGTACGGTACATGCATGTATGGAATAAAGAAAGTACACAGTGCCATTTATTACACAAAATTAAGATATATTTTGGTGTAGGGAAGAACCAATTAATTTTACTGGCATTTTTGGAAAATTTATGACTTATTAGTATTTTTGAAAATTATTATTGAATGAAATGTATTCATATATTATATAAATAAAAATATATTATTTGAAATATAGTGATTATTCATTTATATTTATATAAGGCCTATGAATAATATTTTTTTATTCGTTTATGCATTTAGCGAGATTATTCATTAAACTCATTTGTCCAAATTGGAACTGAAAAAATTTATTCATTTGTCGAGTTTATTTATTTATCTAGGTTCTACTGTCCTATATATCTGCCTATCTCTAAGAGCACCTTCAACGCGTTATTGGAGAGTGTTGTTAGGATCTAAGCGCTTACCACTTACGCCAAAAATAGCTACTTCTGGAGAAGACCAAAAACAGCTACTTGTTGAGAAGACACAACTTATAATTTTTATATTGTAGCAGTCAGCGCCACGTTTCTATTTAGGAAGATGCTGACAGCAAGTGCCAGTACTAACAAGTCCATGTTACTATTTAGGAAGATGCTGACAGCAAGTGCCAGTACTAACAAGTCCATGTTAAGAGACAATGGTTGCACATCATGCCTTTGACATAATATGCGCCCTTGGCATAATTATGCGTTCCATGGGATTCGAACCCGTGACCTGATTTGATACCAATTTTTAGGATCTAAGCGCTTACCACTTACGCCAAAAGAAGCTACTTGTGGAGAAGACGCAATTTATAATCTTTGTATTGTAGCAGTCAACGCCACGTTTCGATCTATGAATATGCTCGCACTCGAACAAATGAGTCTTGTATCCATCGTTTATTATCTGTGTTGGAGCATAAAGTTGGGCTTGGTCGCCTGGGTAGTTGGGCTGGCCAAGTGTAGTAGTTTTATTACCATTTTATTTATTATATTAATACTAGCTTATATCCCGTGCAATACATGGATCAAATTTCTTTAATATTTTATATATATAATTTGAATATATTTTTATAATAATAAGTTAAATTTTATTTAATGTTTGAAAGACATATGACTAGTTCTATTTGTAATAATTAGATGACAACTCAACTCAGATAAGAAAAACAATTAAATAATAAATATGATAACAGGAATCAAGATGAAGAAAGTCAACAAGACACAAAGAATCCTAATATCAGAAGTGTTCAAATGAAGTTGTTACTCTACACCGGAAGAATTTCATTAATATGTTCAAGCGTCAACGAAAAATATAGAAGTAATATTTCAGAAAAGTTCAGAAGATACAGAAGATTCCAAGTGGCTACTACAGAATGATTCCAAGAAAATAAAATATTAGGGACAAAGCTAGAATCAAGAACAAGACAGAAGATTACAACTTTTAAAGTTAAAAGGTGTAGAATATTTATTTTAGTATGCACAAATGAACCAGACAGTACATTTGTGTGTCAACTAATTTAATAAATATTTATCACCTAACTTAAGTGATTTTTCAAATAGAAGACAGTGAAGACAGGAAGACTCAAGTCAAATCTATAGTTGTTGTGCATTGAAGAAATTAAATTAATTTTACTATCAAAAGTTAATTATTTATTTAATTTATCTACTTAAATTAATTCACCTTGAATTAATTTAATCCATAAATTATTTATTTAAAAATTAGTGGAATTAATTAAGTTAAAAGAGCCATTTATTTAACATTCAAAGAAAGTCTTGCCACACCACATTTAAAAGTCTTACCGAGTTAATTCAATAAGTCATTTAAAAAGTCTTACCGAATTAATTAAATAAGATTAATTTCAAAAGTCTTACCGAATTAACTCGACAAGACTTTCTAAAAGTCTTACCGATTTAATTCAAATAAGACTTATAAATAAGTCTTACCGAATTTTGATTGAGGATAAGAGTTTTTCAAAAGTCTTACCGAGCTCCAAAAGTCCTACTGAGTTCTTAGAAAGTTCCACCGAATTTTCAAATGTCTTGCCCAGCTTATTTCAAAAGTCTTGAATGCTATTTTATAAAGTCTTTAATATTTTTTAATAATTTTTATTCAAAAATCTTGCTTGATACCACCTTTATAAATATGAGGCAAATGGCTTCATTATTTTCGTTGTTGAAAACATTAAATTCAGTAATTTGTTTGCATTGTAATATTCACAGACTTTATGTGCTATTCTGAAATATAATTGTTAAATAAAAATAATTCATGTCAAAATCGTTCTACAATATTTTATCAATTATAAATACTTTTCATCATATTAATTTTGTAATACTTTTCAAGTTTAAAATTATATTTTCTACTTGAATAGTATTTTATTAAATTAATATTTGGTGATTATTTAAAATAATATTTTTAAATTCAAAATTCCATGATTAAATTTAAATATTGTATTCAAACCCCTTCTACAATATCAGGGACCAACAATTGACATTAAAATTGATTGATATTTTTAATATCATATCCCAATTAAATATTCTGCAACTCATACAGAACTCAAAAATTATTTTTTATTCAATATAATTTTTATTCGAAATAATTTTTTCCCAAAAAATATTTTTGATCAGAAATTATTTTAAGTCAAAAATTATTTTTTGAAACACTTAATTTTTAATCTTATTTAAAAATGAGTACACAAAAAGTGACGAGCATTAAAATTTCACAGTTTGATAAAGATCACTATAATTTGTGGAAGCACAACATGCTACTATTTATTTGGATTGTCAATCCCAAATATGCATTAATTCTAGCCAATGATATTGAACCTCCAATAACAGTTATTCTCGAGCACGAGGTAGATGGAGTCGTACTTCTTCATAGACAGTTTCCAAAAAGTCTGGTTGACTACCCGGATGAAGAAAAGGAAGTTGTATCCATGTACAACAATCTCAAACTCATATTGATAGAATCCCTAGACTACGTTATGTACAATCACGTGGTCAATTGTAAAAATGTCAAACAAATCTGGGATACAATAGAGATAAACGAAGGCACTGAAGAAGTTAAAGAGAATAGACAAGAGATCATGACCTCCCAATACGAGCAGTTTAGATCTAACACTAGTGATGGTATCTCTGGGTTGTTTCAAATATTGAATAAGTTGATAAATGAGCTTAACCTCAATGGGAAATATTATCAGAACTAGGAGGTCAACATGAAGTTTTTATTAACCTTGTCAGAGTATCTAGAACATAGGATCACAACTATCCGAGAATTTAGGGACATGAAAAAGGTAACCCTAGAGAGATTCTAGGGAGTTCTGAAGACCTATAAATTGGAACAGATCCAGACCATGGAAACATATGGTAGAGGTAAGATTATGAGTTCCTCTAAAGCACTGATAGTGGAAGCACCAGAGAAGAAGGAAGTGAAGGTTGTTGCACCTTCTAGCAGTTCAATGGAATATGTGGTTCTAGAATTTGGACATACTCCAGATAACCAGGAAAATGGTGAGTTCTAATCTTTGGAAGAACTGGATCAGCTGGAAGATGAATCTCTAGCTATGGTTGCTAGGAGGTTTGGAAACATGAGATTCCGAAGGAACTCCTCCTACAGAGTTAAATCTAATTTTAGAAGGTTCGTAAAAGGAGGTTCTTCGACAGCTGTATCAAAAAACGGCTACATGATCGGCTTAGTTGATAGAAGCAAGTTCCGTTGCCTCAACTGCAATGAGCTAGGCCACTTTGTAACTGAATTCAATAAGTCTAAGAAAGGGAAGAAGAGAGAGTCTTATGAAGAGCTCAAAGAAAAATATGATGCACTTGTGAAAAAGTATCAGGGACAGTCTTATCTAGCAGAGGGCAAAAGCTGGGACAATTCAAACAATGATGATGAGGAAGGGATGAGAAATCTTGCTCTTATGGCTTTATATGAGGAATCACTGTCTCCAACTCGATAAGGAGGAAAAGAGGTAGATCCTTCATGCCCTAAAATGTTTAAATTGTTAGGTAAAGAACTAGATGATACACGAGATAGAGTTGATAAACTGATTCTAAAAAAAAAAGTTTTAACTGATGAGAATGATGTTCTAAAGCTGTTAAAAACCAGAAATGACAAGTTGACTAAGGACTTAATTTTTCAAGTCAATAGAGTCAGATGTTATGTTAAGGTTGAAGCCTTTATCAGAAATCAGATAGTGGAGGAACAAAAGAAGTGTCTAGCCTATAAGAATTTCTCTTATATTATAAAAGATCTAATCGACCAATAAGAAATAAAACGAAAAGTTGGAATAGGTTTTGAGTACAATCAATCTGTAGGAAAGGCAAGCAACATAACCCCGTTCAGAAAAAGTGCTGAAGAAAGGGGAATCCCACATGTTGTTAAAGACACACTTAAATCTCTAAACCCGAATTGCAGAACTAATCCTTGTGAGCTCCATATTAATTGCATACGAAATGAATTTAGAGGACCTCGAGGAGGAAAAGAAAAGAGAGGAACAAGCTAAGGACATACAAGGAGTTAATGTCCAATAAGAGAAAAGTGTACCCAAGACATTAGTGAAAGATGTGGGAACTTCTGTTTCCCCCAATCCTGGTATAGGTGCTAAAGACTTGAAGAAGAAATTGAATAGACCTAAAAGGTTTGTCAATAGTAGGGATAGTAATAACAGATTTCATTCTACTGAGAACTTTAAAATTGCTGATAAAGTTGAAGTAGAAACTGTTAAGACACCTACTGCTTTGAATAACATGCATGTTATTGCTGTATTCCATAAACGATGTGGTGTTGTAAATTGTATGTTATGTCTGCATATTTCAAAAGCATGTTTACTAAGAAAAACTACATGACACCTAGACAACGCATCAATAATAAATTTGTGAAATCCAAGATTGCGATTCATTCACCTGTGAAGAAGGAAACATATGTTTCAAAGTCTAAACAGAAAGTTGTTAAGACTATTTATAGGAACGTAAGTACAGTCAAGGTAGATGTTGCTGTTGTTCAGAAAGAATCTATTGTCAAATCTGACAATAGTCAATACTTTAAGTATAACAGGCCCAATCAATTTTGGGTTCCGAAAAATATTTAACCGTTTGAGAATTGCAGGGAGTTAAACAAGTAAACTGGGTTATATGGATCCTGGACAGCGGATCTTCAAGGCATATGATAGGAGATAGAGCCCTGCTATCAGATGTGGTTGAAAGAGCTGGCACAATCGTCACCTCTGGAGATAACAGCAAATGAATGACTACAGGATATGGCAAGTTAAATGCTGAGAAAGTTATCATTGAAAATTTCTCTTTAGTGGAAGGAATTAAACATAATCTACTCAGCGTCAGTCACTTTTATGATAGAGGATACAAATTAAATTTTATCAAGGAAAAGTGTTTAATAACTCATTCTAAAGATGACAAACTGTCCTTACATGGAGTAAAGAAAGGAAACTTGTACGTAGCCGATCTCAACTCAGGAAATGAAGATGAAGCAAATTGTTTTTACTCAAAGGCTTCATCAGAAGAAAGCTGGCTATGACACAAGAAACTCTCACACTTGAACTTCAAAACAATGAACTCTCTAGTCAAGAGGGATTTGGTGTTAGGACTGCCTCCGATGGAATTTACACAAGAAGGGTTGTGTGAGGCATGTCAAAGAGGAAAGTCGAAGAAAGAAGTCACAAAGGCACGAACACATTAAATATTACTGAATCACTTCAACTACTACACATAGATTTATTTGGTCTAGTTAATATTATGTCTTTGTCAAGAAAAAGATATGCCTTAGTGATTGTAGATGACTACACTAAATACACGTGGGTTATATTCTTAAACTCTAAGGATGAAACACCACAGCTGGTGATTGATCATGTAAAGTTGATCGAGTTAGCTTCAAAGCTATTTGTCGGGGCAATCAGATCAGACAATGGAACAAAATTCAAGAACGAAGTTCTGAATAATTTTTGCTCAAACAAAGGGATAACAAGACAATACTCAGCACCAAGAACTCTACAACAGAATGGAGTTGTAGAAAGGAAGAATAGAACACTGATTGAAGCAGCAAGAACTATGTTAAGCGAATTAAGGTTGCCTATCTACTTTTCGGCTGAAGCAGTAAACACAACATGTTATACCCAGAATCAAACTCTAATCAATAAAGATCAAATGAAGTCTCCCTATGAATTAATTGCTGGCAAGAAACCAACACTCAAGCACTTTCATGTATTTGGAGCCAAATTTTATGTGCTGAAAGATAGAGATGAACATCATGGCAAGTTCGAGGCCAAGACACATGAAACTATTTTTATCGGTTATTCAAGAAGAGCATATAGGGTATATATAATTGATCAGCACCAAGTAAAAGAAAGTGTAAATGTCACCTTTGACGACACTAAATTCCAAAGTATCCAAACAGAAGATTCTTCTGAGTCATTAAAATTTGATAATTATCTAGACTCACAGTCTGATGATGAAGAAGATCCTGAGGTTGCAACAGGAAATGATGATAACGATAATGATCCAGGCAATAGTGATGGAAACAATTGTAACACTAGAGATACTACTAATACCAGTGGTTGACCAGCAAGTCATCCTGACAGTAACTCAGGGGGAGATGATAGATCAACTAGCAGAACACAACATCATAATGAATATCAAGGAGAATCATTTAGGTCAAACCTATCAAGGGAAAGGATATGGAGCAAAGTTAGACGGTGATGGCATTGTTATAAGGAACAAAGCTGGACTGGTGGCAAAGGGTTACTCTCAGGAAGAGGGAATTGATTATGACGAGACCTACACACCCGTTGCAAGACTTGAAGCCATCAGGATATTTTTAGCATTCGCAACACACACCAATTTCAAAGTTTATCAAATGGATGTGAAGAATGCATTTCTGAATGGAGAGTTAGAAAAAGAGGTATATGTGGAACAACCCCTAGCTTTGAAAATCCAGAGTTTGCTGATTTTGTGTATTTTATATTCAAAGCTCTTTATGGACTCAAGAAAGCACTGAGGACATGGTATGACACTCTCTCTGAGTTTTTACTTGAAAATAGTTTCATTAGAGGTGTAATAGATAAAACTTTCTTTTATAAATTGCATGATAAAGATATGATATTTGTATAAGTTTATGTTGAAGAAATTGTATTTGGTTCTACTAACAAAAACTTGTGTAAAGATATTTGCTAAATTAGTGCGAGTGGGTATGAGATGAGCATGATGGGTGAGCTACCATTCTTTCTTGGACTACAAGTCAAGTAGAAGGAAGATGTGATTTTTATTTACCAATCAAAATACGTAAGGGATCTTCATAAAAATACAGTCTAGAAGATTCTTTACGGGCAAAAACTGTTGGTCCCTGATATTGTAGAAGGGGGGGGAATACAATATCTTAATTTAATCATGGAATATTGGATTTAAAAATATTACTTTAATTTCTTGTGAAATATTAATTTTAATGAAATACTGTTCAAGTAGAAAATATAAATTTTAACTTGAAAAGTATTACAAAATTAATATGATCAAAGTGAATATAATTGATTATATGTTCTGGAACGATTTCGACATGAATTGTTCAGATTTAACAATTAAATTCTAAACTAAGCACAGAAATCTGTGAATATTACAATGATACAAATTTCTGAATTTGAATGTTTGAACGAACGAGAATAGTGAAGCCCTGACCTCATATTTATAGAGGTTGGAAAAGGCTTAGTATGACCTTTATCATAATGACCTATTTTAACAATTTTAACACTTGTATGACTTAGGAAAAAAGTGGGCATGACTTAATAAATTCGTATGACTTATTCTAAGTCATATTCAGATTTTCCTTAATTAAAAAAATCGGTATGACTTATTTTAATTAAATAAAATCTGCTCGGTATGACTTATTTTAATTAAATAAATCGGTATGACTTATTTTAATTAAATAAAATCAGCTTGGTATGACTTTCTAGAATTGAACTCAGTATGACTTTCTGTTCTTATCTCGGTATGACTTTCTATATAGATATATATTTCTCGGTATGACTTATTCTAAGTCATTCCGAATATATATATATATAAGTCATACTAATTCATTTCTTTTATAATAAATTAATTCTACTTAAATTAATTAAATAATTTATAATTTAAATTAAATTCATCTTGAATTAATTTAATTAAATAAATTAAATAATTAACTTACTTTGATTGTAGAATTAAAAATATTATAGTGATCTGTTTAAACTGCAGTCAGCTTTGAAATCTTCCCGTCTTTTCTTTGTCTTCTGTTCTTGAAACCTCTTGAGCTAAATGAAGAATAAATATTATTTTAGTTGACACACAAATGTACTGTCTGGTTCATTTGTGTCATACTAATAAATATTCTCCATTAATTAATACTTTAAGTTGAGGCCTTCTGTCATTCTTCTACTTCAATGTCTTTGTTCTTCTTCTGAAATCTTTCTGTAGTAATCAAAATGAAATCTTTTATATCTTTTGAACACTTTTGATAACACTACCATTTTATTTTCCACTGACGCTTGAACATGTTAATGAACTTCTTCAGTGTTGAATAGCAATCCCATCAAAATACTTCTGATACTTACATCCCTTGTGATTAGTTGATTGTCTCGGTCTTGATTCCTGTTTGATATCTATTATTTACCACTGTTTCCAGATTGAGTTGAGTTGTCATCTAATTAGTACAAATAGGCCTAGTCATATGCCTTTCAAAGACCTCAATGCTAACTGCCACAAAACTTGACAAGGATAAAATTGGTAAGAAAGTTGACATCACAAGTTACAGAGGTATGATAGGCTCATTATTATATCTAACTGCTAGTAGACCTAATATAATATTTACGACATGCTTATGTGCAAGGTTTCAATATGATCCTAGAGAAATTCATCTAATACTTGTTAAACAAATTTTTATATATCTGAAGGTACACCAAATCTTGGAATTTGGTGCCCTAAAGATACAGGTTTTGATCTAATAGGCTATGCAGATTTAGATTATACAGGATGTATGATAGACAAGAAAAGTACTTCTGGAAGCTGTCAGTTTCTAGGACGTCGGTTGATCTCCTGGTACAGCAAGAAACAACACTCAGTATCTACCTCGACAGCCAAAGCAGAATATATTGTGGCGGGTAGCTGTTTTGCACAAATCTTGTGGATAAGGAATTAGTTAAATGACTATGGACTTGCGTTGAACAAAATTCCAATTTTCTGCGACAACACAAGTGCAATAGCCATCTCCAACAATCATGTACAACACTCTCAAACCAAGCACATTGACATAAGACATCATTTCATAAGAGAGCATGTCATAAAAGGAACTGTGATGTTACATTTTGTACTCACAGAAGATCAAATAGCTGGCATCTTCACAAAAAAACTTGATGAATCCACTTTCTCTAAGTTGTTTAGTGAACTAGGGATGTTAAACAATGGCTAACTTTTGATCGCTAGGAGTTAATTTGAATTCATAGATATTAAATGTTAATATTTAAAGAATTTATGAAGTTTGAATTTACAGAATCCTAGGGCTTATAAATATTTGGAGAAGTTATCTTGAGAATATTTTAATATTCTTAATAAGATAATTATTTCAAGTATAGCATAAGTACATAGTTTTTTTGTTTATCTTTTTATATATTTTTAAAGTATTTATAAGCATTTGTGTGTAATTTTGTATGTTTTTCTAATTATATATGCACATTAATAATTGTTCTTTAATTAATTTATTCATTAAGTTAGTTCAAGTCTGAATCAATTTAATTCCTAAATTAATTAGAATAGTTAATAATATAAATAATTATTATATGTCCTTAGTAATTTAGTTGATTGTAAATATTTAGTATTATTATTATTATTATTAATTAATTTAAATTTCGAATAAAATTTTCTCTTATTTTATTCAGAATTTTAGAAAAAATAATAATATCAATATATATATATATATATTATTTAATTTTTTTCAAAAAGACTTTTGTTTTAAAAAATACTCGGCAAATTTTTTTCAAAAGTCTTACCGAGATATTTTTATATATATATACAACTTTTTTTAAAAAAAAAAACCAGTATGACTTTTTAATAAAACTCATCAAGATTTTTCAAAAGTCTTACCGATTCTTTACTAACAAAAGTATTACCGATATATATACATATTTCTTTTAAAATTATTTTTATTCTGTTTTTTAAAGACTTTTAATAAAAGAACTCGGCAAGACTTTTAAAAGCCTTATCGAGATTCCATTTAAAAGGCTTACCGACCCTTTTTGATTTCTACTTAATCATTTTTTTATTTTATCAAAAGTCTTATTAACCTCTGTTTTATTCACACACACCTATATACACACATATACTTACATGACTGAGACCTAGCAAGACCTTTGTGTTCTTCGATTTTAGCCTCCAATCAACTGCTATTAGTTGTTGGCTTCGATTATTACAGGCTATACGCTTGTTTGGTATGATTAAATCGTTCAAATTAGCTGTTACTCTGCCCGATTTTACCCTTTTTCGAACTATTCTTCGATTAATTTGATTAAAATCTTTTGTTGGACGATTTGGTTATTAATTAGGTGATTAGAGGACTGGTGTTAGGCTGATTAATTGTTAAAAATTGAAGTAAAGATCTATTGAAGTAAGGGTTTGGTTGTATTTTGGGTGATTAATTCGATTTTGTTAGTAATATTCGAATTAAGGGCTCATTGGGTAGTAATTTAATTTGTTAAAATCCTTATTAATTAAAATGGCTGTCATGTTTATGATTGCAAAGACAAATTTTATTGGGTATTTTGATCCGGAAAATTACAGAGAGGCTAGATTTAGACCATAGATCAGGTTTATGAACGAGCACTCGTTAGTGAGGACATCAATTACCCTGAACACACCATTACAGATTGAACCTCTGAGGGCCTTATACTCAACTACAAAAAATATTCCGAATGATAGGCTGGTTCAATTTTCATTCAGAATTGGAGAGACAGAATACATTATAAATGAAAATGATGTGAATTGAGTCTTAGGGTTCCCGTCAGAAAATTTTGAGACCCTACTGACAATAGAAATATAACAAATTTCTTCCAGTCAATCCATTATCAAGGTGTGTTGGATCTTGTTAAAATGTCTAAATCCCAGTTAGTAGGTGAATTAGATTACTTCTTCGACACACTAGCAAAAGTGTTCTCTCCAACTATGAAAAACAACTTCCACAACATTTCAACTCTCCTATAAGTTATTTGGTATTTTGTGGCCCACAACTAAAGAATAAATTTTGGGAAACTGATTCTGACAGAAATAATAAAGAAGATGGGCACTACTGAAAGCAGAAGATTGGATGTAGATCAAAAAGTTTCTTGTTTTTATCCAAGGTTTCTAATGTTTTTGAAGAATCATGTTCTATCATAAGAAGGCAAAGCTCGTTTTGTAAACAGCCCTGTGGAAGCTTCCCCACTGACTCAAAAGTATTTATTCACCAGACTCAGCAACAAGAACAAATTTGAAAGAGTGGCCATTGATACAACTGAATACATGACAAATATTCTCAATCAAATAGTCAATCCTGCACAGGCTCAACCGCATCAGCAAGAGCCAGAATAAGTGCAAATGGAAATTCAACATTCTGCGCGGCTACTACTTGAGCTTCTCAATAAGCAGAACATGAAGTTCAGGAACATCAGGTAATATCTCACACCCTGGCTTCTAATTTCCTACCTATAAATATATCTAGTGCACTTTTAAATATATATCTAGTGGACTATGATTGTGGTCTTACACTTTAGGATTTTGGCTATGAACCTGAAAACATACAAGTTCAATCCCAAGCTGAGATAGAAACTTGAACAGTTTCTTCTTCATCAACTTCTATGAGTCAAATCAGAAAAATGAAGAACCATGTTAGGAAAGTAAGGAAGAGGTCTTACTAGTTCTATGAGTGAACCCGCAGCTCTGTCTCAACCATCAAAAAGATTGAGAAGTGAACCCGAGACAACTACAAACCCATCCTTATCCTCTCAATGGGATATGGACTTTGAAATGGCAATACAATAGTCTTTGGACTCACTCGATCAAACAGGTGATTCTATTGAAATTCACCGTCTAGCCGCGACACCCTGTGATGAGTCACGCACACTCCTAGCACTCACTCTAGCAGGACCTCCACTCGCAAAAACACAATCAGATGAGGGTACAGAAAATGAAGAAAATGTTTTTGATACAAACCTGTCAGATGCCACATTTTTAGTGGACCAAAACATTTTTGACGCAGTGCAGCATCAGTTGACATTACAGGTATTGAGGGGCACCATAACCTCTAACGAGCCACGCATTACATTGTTTGAGGTGGTGACCCCCCGGATTTCTCACATCGAGTTCCTTCCCAAGAAGTTCTCTTATCCACTAGTGGATTTGAGAGGCAACCACTCCATAGAGGGAGTTGGGACTCCGTTCATGGAGTAGCTACGTCAGTAGCGGAGCCACTGGTGGACACTCCCTCACATGTCAGAAGAGCATTTCGACTCTTCAAAAGCTATAGTATTATATGCAGGTACAACTTCAGATTCTGGAAAGGAACAAAACACTAGTGATGTGAAGCAAACACTCAGTGAAACACATGCACTTAGTGATGGTCAAACTAACAAGAGTTCAAGCGAGGTGAGTGCACACACAGACAGTGAACTAATGTCAAAAATAGAAGCTCTCCAGAATGAAATGCAGGTTATTCAGGCTGAGTTGGTAAAAGTAAAAGCACAAGAAGAATTGAAGTCTACATCTGCCTCTGTAACAGAACAGTTAACAATCGTGCAAGAAGAAGTGAATGATGTAAAATCCAGCATTCTCTTGAAGACAAAAGATATCCAATAGGTACAAATTTTAATTGCTGAGGATATGAAGGATATAAGCAACATAAACGAAAGAATTGATGATGTTGAGTGGAGACTTAATCTAAGAATCCTTGAAAATGAAGAGATCTCAACTGAAAGATTCAACCAACTGGACGAAGGTATGATTCACTTAAATGTAGGAATGAAGCAGGTTTATGGAACCATGGAGAAATTAGTCAAATCTTTTGAAGTTTCAAAAGCTGTAGAGGATCCCTCAACTAAGGGGGAGAAAGGAAAGGAGAAAGTAAGTGTAGCTGAAGGGGAAGGGGTTATTAGGGAAAAAGGCAAAGATAAACTGTATTCTTAAGATCAATTTGAGTCATATGTTCCAGAAGACCAATACTTTCCTGAAGATCAATTCATTGATGATAGTGCTCAAGATGACACGTTCAATCCTGACTACTGCAAAGTTGAGGAAGAAACTGCCTTTGATGAAGAATTCTTATTTCATAAAGAGAAAGAGTCTGATCCTACCTATGAAGAGGCCATGAAGAAATTGAAAGAAGACATTGTAAATAAAAATGTAACGTAACATGTAATAGTGGTATCGATAACTCAACTAAGAAATAAAAATAGTCAAATAATACTAATATGCAGCACAGGAATCCAGAAGGACAAGTAAACAAGAATCATACATACATCATTTTAGAGCATTCAATATGAATGGCTTACTGAATGTCAGCGAGAGAAGTTCATTAATATGTTCAGGCCTCAACAACAAATAAGAGTTCAAGATTTCATATTAATGATAGTGTGATGATTTGAGTAAATGTCAAAGGATTTCAGTGATCAGAAGCAATGCAACAGTCAAAGGTTAATCAGCTAAAATAAAATGGAAGTCTGAAGAATTTAATTCAGTGTTAGTCGTTTGTGAACCAGACCTGTGCACTAGCATCAGCAAAACAAGAAGAGAATTACCTTGATTTATCAGAAGAAAATCAGTTGATCAAGCCAGAAGAGTGAAAACCAAGTGGTAAATACTTTAAGCATTTCAAGAAAATTGTTTAAGGAAAGTATTACTACATTTGGTGGCTCTTATACTCTTGAAGCAACAGAGAGGTGCAACAAAAGTTATAATTGCGCAAGGAAATACTTGAAGAAATGTTATACGTACTTTGTGGCGCCTATACAGGGGAACAAGTGTATAGGCGCAATAAAATTCATCTTAGGCGCAACAAAGTGATATTGGCGCAAGGAAACAACACTCCAAGTTTTCTAAGTGTTTGGTGGCGCCTACACATAGAATCAAGTGTACAGGCGCAACATAAATTTATATAGGTGTAAGGAAAAGATTATAAGTGGTTTGTGGCGCCTATAAAAGGGAATGGGTGTAGAGGCGCAACAAACCAACTGCTGAGGCGGAACAAAGTTCTATAGGCGCAACAACACCTTTTGTGGCACCTACACTCCACTAGCACTCTTGCAGGCGCAACAAATGACTTAGCATTGTTGAAAAATCAATTCAATTAATTTCCAAAAAGTCTACAGAATATATATGGGAGAAATTAATAGAGACTATAATTCATTCATCTTCTACATTCAAGACAAACAGACGGGAAGCTCCATTAAAGCCATATATTAAATTACCCAATTGTATTCTTGTTGTAGTATTGATTGAACCCATAGAAGCTAATCTTTTGATTAGAAGTGTAGCACTTCAGGGATTAAATAATATATCTTTATTTTCCCGAATTGTTGTGTTTCAATTCTATTATTTTTATATCTCAAGAACACAAACACTTAATCCGCATTTAAATAAAAATCTACCAACATCATATTCAACCCCCCCTTCTATGATGATTTAGGACCTAACAGACATCAAGGTGAGCCATAAAACTGAGAAACTGAAAGCTCTAGACAAGGAAAAAGCACAGGCTGAAAGGGAAAAAAGTCTAGAAAAACACAACCTTTGGGCTATTGTTGTGAAAGAGAAGAAGAAAGATGTGCAGCTAAAAATAGGAAAAAAGTGGGACACTACTAGAGAAATTATGGATAAGCTTTAGAAGGGTTCATTTGAAGACAATCACTTAAAGTCAATTATTGAACATTTGGAAAATTCAAATGATAGCATTGATAATTTTATGAAAGCCTTGAAAGAAGTTGACTATATGATTGTGATAGCTTATCACATTCTCGATGATTGGCAGATCTTGGTCTACACTAACAGAAATGGCACATTCAGAGTCTCTATGGAGTTCTTCAGACAAAGATCTCTATCAGTGGTATGGATTCTGTTGAATAAAGTGAAAAGAAGTTCAGAAGAGAATGAGCTTCTGAGAGATAGACTCGAAGATTTTGCAAGAGTTATCAATCCTCAAATCATATTTGATCCTCATGAAGTAAGATTTTATACTAACAAGTTTTATCATATCATGAAACTAGATGAGGAGTCATTGAAAGGCTATCAAGTCAAATACATGATTGAGGTTGAGACAATGCTCATAAATAAAGGTTTCAGAACTCAGGAGAAGTTAAATGCTGCTGAAAAGATCCGGAAATACTGTTTGTCAAAGAAGATTCCATCTTACATCCGAAAAATGTCAAAGATAGATTCAAATCAGCCATTTAATATTCAAGAAGAACAAGAAGATCCTGTTGAGGAAGAAGTGTTATGGCAGTTTGGTAGAGCTAAATAGAGAAGGTTGTATGGAGAATCCACTCAATCAGGATAATCAGAATCTGAAGAGGTACCGAGGACACCTGTGCATAAGAGTTAAATTCTAGAAGAAGGTGAAGTTGATACTTCTGAAGACTGAAGAGTTAGATAGGTCAATATAGAAATTATGTAATATTTGTTCAGTTTAGAGGAACATCTCCCTTGTATTTATCTTTCAAAGTATGAATCTGGAAAATTGTTAAATATAATACCAGAACTTTTTTATTATTTACAGTTCTTACATGTCGTATTACTTTCTTAGTTGTTAGTTGAGTTATCCTCTACAAATTTATGTGTTAAATATTTAATAAATAAGGGAGATTGGAAGGCATATGACTAGACCTATTTATAATAATTAGATGACAACTCAACTCAGATAAGAAAAAGAAGTAAATAATAAATATGATAATAGGAATCAAGACGAAGAAAGTCAACTAGATGCAAAGAATCCTAATATCAGAAGTGTTTTAATGAAGTTGCTACTCTACACCGGAAGAAGTTCATTAATATGTTGAAGTGTCGGTGAAAAATATAGAAGTAGTATTTCAGAAGAGTTCAGAAGATACAGAAGATTCCAAGTGGTTACTACAGAAAGATTCCAAGAAAAGAAAATATTAGAGACAAAGCTAGAAACAAGAATAAGACATAAGATCACAGTTTTTAAATTTAAAAGGTAAATAATATTTATTTTAGTATGACACAAATGAACTAGACAGTACATTTGTGTGTCAACTAATTTAATAAATATTTATCACCTAGTTTTAGTAACTTTTCAGACTGAAGACAATGAAGACAAGAAGACTCAAGTCAAATCTACAGTGGTTGTGCAGTGAAGAAACTAAATTAATTTTACTACCAAAAATTAATTAATTAATTAATTTGTCTACTTAAATTAATTCACCTTGATTTAATTTAATTCATAACTTATTTAATTAAAAATTATTGTAATTAATTAAGTTAAAAGAGCCCTTATTTAACATTCAAAGAAAGTCTTGTTGCACCACATTTAAAAGTCTTACCAAGTTAATTCAATAAGATATTTAAAAAGTCTTACCGGATTAATTAGATAAGATTAATTTTAAAAGTCTTACCGAATTAATTTGGCAAGACTTTTTAAAAGTCCTACCAATATAATTCAAATAAGACTTATAAATAAGTCTTATCAAAAGTCTTACCAAGCTCCAAAAGTCCTACAAAATTCTTAGAAAGTTCTACCGAATTTTCAAATGTCTTGTCCAGCTTATTTCAAAAGTCTTGAAGGTTATTTTATTAAGTCTTTAAGATTTTTTAATAAGTTTTATTCAAAAGTCTTGCTAGCTACCACCTCTATAAATATGAGTCAAATGGCTTCATTATTTTCGTTGTTGAAAACATTCAAATTCAGTAATTTGTCTACATTGTAATATTCACAGACTTTCTATGCTGGTTTGAAATATAATTGTTAAACAAAAACAATTCATGTCAAAATCGTTCTAGAATATTTTATCAATTATAAACACTTTTCATCATATTAATTGTATAATACTTTTAAAGTTTAAAATTATATCTTCTACTTGAACAGTATTTCATTAAAATTAATATTTCATGATTATTTAAAATAATATTTTTAAATCTAAAATTCCGTAATTAAATTTAGATATTGCATTCAATCCCCCCTCTACAACATCAAGGACCAACAATGTTACACGTATATATTTTATGTAATTTAAACATTTCATTTAATATGATAATTTATTTTAATAATAATTTTTTACATTTTTCTATACAACGATGTTTATATATTAATATTCATAAAATTTAATTATAAGTCATAAGTTTAAATAAATAAAAGAGATTGAATAGTGATAAAATTGAGTTGAATGTGAGTAATTATATTAAATAAAAATTATAGAATAAGTAGGGTTCTTAAAATAGAAAATATAGAATATAATTTAAATATAATATAATATTATCCGTGAACATTTGTATAAAAGGAGGACTATCAATGATAAAGTTGTATGTATGATATATATCCTTTCTAAAATTAGATTTTATTGAAATTCAATTGTTAGGATCATTTCTATGGTTTACCTAAAATTAGAGGGTTAGTATCTTTTCTATAGTTCACCTCAGTGTTTCAAAAAAATATTCTCTAGTTTAATTATTATAATATAGTATAGATTTTATTATATCTAATCTTGCAAGATTTTGTATGTGCAAACTAGTGATTTTTGTGGGGTTAAATGGCATTTTCATCACTCAACTGATACCCAACTTGCAAGTGGAACTCAAAAAACTTACAAATAAATCATTAAATTAAATATAACTTGCAATTTAATCATCAAACTCCAAATAAATTTCACGGCCATCAAGTCCCCTCTGACTTTAATGGAATCCGTTAAATTGATACATATGAGTAGCCACGGGGCCTACACCAACAAATATTCATATACTTTACCCGATCCACACCCTGAAAAGTCACCCAATCTTAAATTTACCCTAATTTTTGCATCTATTCATCTATGATCTTCCATCCATCACGAAATAGTTATCACCTTAATCTCATTTCATCATATCACTTGCACTTAAAATAACATAAGTTTAGACAATCAACATCAAAAATTTCAAATCAAACCTAAAAACTATGGAGCTGAAGACATGGGAGTGTGTGTGTATATATATTTCACACAACACATATATTATTGCTGAATTTCATAATTAGAGATTCTGTTTCTAATTTAAATTAGATGATTGAAGAGTAGTATAAACATGATATAAATGTGATGCAAAAATGCTAAATTGAATAAAAGAATAAAAATAATGAACAAGAATCAGGTGGGTTAACTTCATTAAAATCGGGTTAAGTTATTGCTGTTAAAGATGGGTCAAGTTGACATGCTACTTCAAAAAAAATTAGCCAAATAAGCATATACACTCAACTTTCCGTCCAAAATTTAACTATTTTAACGGTATAAATTTGATTGAAAGTTTTTAATATTAAAGTGATTTGACTAAAAGTTTTTTCAGTTCAATGACCCAATTCCAAGTTGGGTGTCAATTGAGTGATGAAAATGTCATATAACCCAATTTTTGTGTAGGTAAATTTAATGAACGTTCTATACTATAACGTTAATATGAACGTTGCAAATTTTTAAAATTATAATGTTCTAAAATTTTAACACTATAAATATTGAAGTTACATTTTTTTATTCCACACTTCTTTCTCTTCTTGAAAATAAACTCACATTTTCTTGTTAAAAAATGAACTCAAATAATTATTCAACTTCAAACCCACAAAACTCAACCACAAATAATATTCGAATTCGTGACAGACAGAAGTATCGACAACTGCAATCTGATTTGATTGAGCATATCTCTCAATTTCACGATAATCGTTAATTTATTTCATATGTAATGTTTTTAACTTTATGTTTTTCATATTCTTGTAATGCGTGTTTTTATTATGTAATTCAATTTAATTATGACTTTTTCTTATTTATATATTTTATTTTTTAAATAATTATTTATTATTTAATTTATATCATTATGGTATAAAAATATATTATTTAATCATTAATAGTTATAAAAAATGTTACATAATGTAAATAAGTGGGACCTATTAGAAAATGGACTTGGTGTTAGCACCGGAGGAAGTTTGACAACTTTTTTACAAAACCAACTTTTGCTTATGTGGCATATAAATGAGTCCAAAAAAAATTGGACTTAAAAGGCTTTTACTTAGGAGATACTCTAAGTGCTTGTAACACAAAATTTGAAACTAAGTTATGAGTTTATTAAGAAGTGATGTTAAATATTTATTGCTATTGCTATAATATAGCATTAAAAAGCATTTTTTGATATTAAAATAAATATTGCACTTCAAGACTAATTCTATAGTTACTTTCATATTTAACTATCTACTCTCTTCTACTAACATTCATTAATTTAATATTTCAACAAATTCTTTTAACTTTTACCTATATATTTTAGTTATTGATGATGTGACAACGAAAAATTGATCTATCCTTCAAATATAGAATCAATGCATTTTTTCATGGGTCCATCCAATATATAACATCCCTCCAGAATTGAATTTTTTAGTATTTGATACTATAAAATAGTAATAGAACCAATTATAGTATTCCACGCAACTTCTCTAACAACTGGCAATTTAACAACTATACAGGCGACCAGACTGGTCAAGATAAGAAAACTGACGTAATACCAGGTAGCTAAAATTTGTATGGGATGACGTAACAACCCTAAATTGAGGTCTCCTATTATCTGGTCAATATTCAAAAGTTTGTAAAAGTTTTATTTTTCTATGGCATTCGTACCACGCATCTGTTTCACCAGCGCAAGAGCACTGGTCTAGTCAAGTTTCTCAATTATTTATAACAAACAAAACAGATGTGTGTGACTGTGATATTTGCAGTGCTAATGTATTTATTATATAATTTCAATATTAGAGAAAAAATATTTAATTCAGCTCAATATATTCCACATTTTTTTACGCTTCTAAACTTTTACAAAAAATATATATTTTCAATCCTATGAACACAAAATATGGCTTTTAGGGAATATGGTTATAAATACTAAAAATTGTTAGGTTTTCGATAGTTTATGATCAATTAAATACGTATTCTTAAAATACATAATATTAGTTGTTTTCAATAATATTTTTTGATGCTAATAAAATTTTAAATATGTAATGTCCCTTGAAAGGACAAATATGCAACAAAAAAATTAAGATATCACACAATTTCTATCTTATTATCAACAAAAGTAATTAAAAGATCTTAGGGTGACGGGATATCAAGTATAAACGCATATATTTTGTTGTTCTAAGTTTTGGTTTCAATTCTCCTTCAGATTTATTAATAATGAATATTATTTATTAATTTAAAAATTATATTAAAAAAATATTTAGGACATATAATTGAAAAGACGGCCATATAATCCGTGCATGTGAAGTTAAAGTTGAGTGAAATCAAATGTTTAAGTGCATCTCCAAGGGTATTAGCTAAACTTATTAGCTATACTGATATAAAATAAAAATTATCTATAATTTGCTGGACTCTAAGGTTGTGTTCCAAAGGTATTAGTTCTAATAAATAGCTATATTTAAAATAATTTTAATTTATGATAACTATTATGAAGAAAATTGAAGAAATTTGAGCGGGAAATCATGTGGATATATTTTGAGCATGACTAGATATTCGACAAATATAGAAGACCCATATCTATAATTATAGCTAACTTGGACTGACAAATATTTTAGACTATTTTTCATACCATCTGGACTAACTTGAAGTGATAAATATTTTAGATGTTATCTGTTAAGAGTAGCTCATGTTCGGAGATGGGCTAATGTTTCCAATTTTTTTCATGTCCTCTAAAAAGCATAAAGCTTTACAACGTGATTCCCACTAGTTTAACCGATCACCTTAACTTTGCTTTCAATTATATGTGCCACCAAAAAACGATACAACTTTACTACATTTTATTCATGCACACACACTAACCAGAGCAGCCTAAGTGGGGTTTGCCAAAAGTTAACCAATTTAATTTGTTAGTGAATTGGGCAATTAAAATTATATTTTTATCTAATTTAATTTGTAAACATAGTTTTACTCAAAACTATGTATTATGCGTTTCAAATAAATATTTTGAAACACAAAATTTAGTACAAAATTAAGATGATAATTTTGTAAATATGCTCTCATCCCCTTATTCAGATGAATACCTTTTATTATAGTTCAATTTTGTTTTAATCTCAGGTAATTTCCACATTTTGTACTAAACAAAATTGAAACAAAAGACTGGGAATATATAGGAGGAAGTTGACTTCGTGTGAGTGAAGAATAAGAAAACAAACAATTAAATTTAAATAATTGTCGTTGAGGTATATATTTTGAATCTGAAAACTCTTCTGCCCCAAACTGTACTCTCTGAGTCTCTGATTGACCAACTTTGCCTCAACCAGTATATATATCTATTGAATCATATATTAGTTATATTTAACAATTTAATAGAATAAATAAATATTTTTACATATTAAGATGTTTTAAATTAAATACACATTCGATTACTAATATAAAAAAAATTGAAGGTGAGGGATTAATCATGCATATATTAGCACACCTACGTAAAAAAATCTTAAATAATAAAGGAGATTTTTTTAATAATTGATATATATATATATATATAGAACCTAGAAATTAATTTAATTCCCATATTTAATCTAATCAAATGACTCCTAATGTCACCACACACAATTAAAAATACACTCTCTCATATACAATCTCATCTAATCTCTTTCATTTTTAATTTGATTTTTCCTGCCGATTGGTGAATTGTTTTTCAAATCTAATTTCACCACATTTTTTCTTATCTCCCAATTATTAGTTTGCATACCATGTGTGCTATATTCCGAAGATTTCAATTTTTCCGACGATCTCCACATATATTTATTTAACAAAACTGGTGAATTTGATGATTCTTATAATACAAATTAGTGATTATTATAATACAAACTAGTGATTTATCTAATATAAATTAGTTATTGCATTTTTCTAGTAACAGATTTAATATAAATAAAAATTATTCTTGACAAGGATATGAAAATAATTTGATTGACCCAAAAGTGATCTAAAATGACTCAACAATAAAACATTATTCTTGTATATAATAAAATATTTATTTAATTTAATTTTATCCGAAACTCGAAATTCTCATCACAATTTCTAAGTAAATAATTGTTATTTCAGTCTATAAAGGCATGAACATAGCAGCTCTAGTCAAAGAATGCATATTCATAAAGATGCATTTAAATTCATTCTTTATCGACAAAAAGATACCACTTCTAGCTCTTCACCTACTATTTACCCAAACCTAATAACGTCATGATAGAACCCTCTTTAACCTATATATATGCTTTTACTTGTTACTTGCCTCAACCACCAAGGCACCAAGCACTATATATTAAATCTTCTTAGCAAGCAAGATCTCTTATTCTATAAATTAAATGATCTCGTAATTTCCCACAAAAATTCTAGCCAAGTAAGAAGGTGACTCGAAATATTAGTGTTAAACTTGGCACTAATCATGGGCATTCAAGTAGAGGAAGTTGTGAACTCAAGTCCGGTAATGCCGAGAGATATAGGAACCCCAGCAAAACCAACACACTCTTTCACATATAATATACAGTGGCCATTTTCGACACCATCGCCCTCGATTAAATCCGTGCCTAGAACACCGAAAAGCCCGTTTTCGATAATGACCCCGTTTGCTAGCCCCATGAAGAAGGCCATTACAAGCATGCACGGGTACTTGGAAGAAATAGGTCACCTCACTAAACTAGATCCTCAAGAAGCATGGCTTCCCATCACAGAATCAAGAAATGGTAATGCTTATTATGCCGCATTTCACACTTTAAGTTCCGGGATCGGAGTTCAAGCCCTTGTTCTTCCTCTTGCCTTTACTTCCCTCGGTTGGTAAGAAATTCATGTACTATCACAAATATATAGATGATATCTGGGGGCAGTTTGGATCATGGGATTTGAACCCGGTTAAGGGAAACGAGAATGGGATCCTAATACATTTTTATATTAGAATCTCATTCTGTATTAGGATCACATTCACAATCCCGTTAACCAGGTTCAAATCTCATGATTCAAAGGGCCCCTATTGTGCTCATATACTTACGGAGTGAATTGCATGGATTTGATTTTTACTTGTTTTTACTCAACAGGATTTGGGGAGTTGCATGTTTAACTTTAGTATTTATGTGGCAACTATATACATTATGGTTACTAACTCAACTCCATGAATCGGTCCCCGGTACACGCTATAGTAGATACTTGTGGCTTTCAATGGCTGCTTTTGGTAAGGCTTTATTTGATTCACACAACTTCACAGCTCATCAATCAATTCACCTAATTAAGTTTCCAAGCTTTTCAAATTGTTCAAAACTTCAAATCTTTAGCCTCCTCTTATCATTTTAAAGAGAGAATAAGAGCATCCTGGGAGTCCCAAAACCACTTACAAATGGATTTTTCAAAAAGTGGTGATTTCACTCTAATGAGCGCAATCCTACTTATAAATGGGTTCCATTTGATTTTATCTTTTCTTTCACGATATTTGCTATATAATTATAATATATAATTATAATTATCTTCCTATAATATAAGAAATTAATATAAATAAATAAATAAATTTTAAATAATTTTATTCATATCATTTTATATTTGCAGTAACATGATTAAAAAATTATTAAAATAAAAAACATGTTTCGTAATTAAAATACATCATATTATTAAAAAATAAATACATTAAAATTATTTTATACGTATATATTAATTTAATATTATCATAAATATTTACTAATCATTATTTTCTTAAAATATAAATTTATGTATTAAATATTAATATATTGATTTCTAACTTATTTTATTACATGTAATTTTTTATATTAACATAAATTTATAGTTGTTACACATTATTTTTTCCTTGAAATTAAATAATTTTTTATAATTATTTATTTTGAAATCATTTTCGTTTGTTAGACATAATAAGATAGTAAAGCAACATTAGTAAAACAGGAACACTAGGTGTAGCAGCATAAAATAACTATAAAAAATATAAAAAAAATTGAAATGGGAAAGCCCCCACTTCCTTCCCCTTTTGTCCAATACTGACACTTTACAAATCAAGAGTGCAAGTCCATTTCCCGAGTTCTGTGGGCAGGCAGCATGTGGGTTTGCACTGTAGATGCTCTAATAATCCACTAGAATACAACATTAACTGTTCTCGATCTTTTATTTATAAATTCGAAGTGTTATGACCTTGGTTATTAATTTGTATAAATTCAGGTGACAAACTAGGAAAGATTATGGCCCTGATTCCAACTATGTATCTTTCGGGAGGAACTTGCGTTACCCTGATTATAATCGGAGGAGGAACTTTGAAATTGTTTTTTCACACAATTTGGGATGCTACATCGGATGTAAGGCCTTTAACAACAACGGAGTGGTACCTCGTATTTACGTGCTTAGCCATCATTCTGTCGCAGCTTCCAAATCTAAATTCGATAGCTGGAGTTTCTCTAATCGGTGCA
>QRFB01006601.1:0-29682 GCA_008931105.1 Oenanthe javanica | reverse complement strand
TTTAATTCTACTAATCAAAAGGAATTTAATTATTTAATTTATTTAATTAAATTAATTCAAGTTGAATTTAATTTAATTGATAAATTATTTAATTAAATAAAGTAGAATTAATTTACTATAAAAAAATTAAGTTAATATCTTTTAATATAATTCAAATTACCTTTTATAAAAGTAATACCGAATTACTTTAAAAAGTAATATCAAATTGCTTCTTGAAAAAGGTAATACCGAGTAATTGAAAAAGGTAATACTGCTTCTTGAAAAAGGTAATACCGAGTACCTTTAAAAGGTAATACCGAGCGGAGAAAGTAATGCCCAGCTATTTCAAATGTAATATTAGGCTTATTTCTCAGATTAAAAGGTAATGCTGAAAAGTAATGCTAAGCTTTTCTAACCTCTATAAATATGAGGAGATCACTTCTCATTTCAGTTGTTAGAAAATCAGTTCAAATTCAGAAATTTGTCTGCATTGTAATATTCACAGATTTCTGTGCAAGTTTGAATATAATTGATTAAACTCGAACACTTCATGTAGAATTCGTTCTAGATTATTTTATCAGTTATAAACTTTAATCCTCAGATAAATTTTGTAATACTTTTCAAGTTAAATTTATATCTTCTACTTGAACAGTAATTCATTAAAATTCTAAATATCATGACGATTTATAGATATTGTATTCAACCCCCTTCTACAATATCAGGGACCGACACTTCTTGAGTTCTCAAGGCCAAGTCTTCTATAAATGGAGTGCGACATCAAACTTGCACTGACCTCTAAATCACACAAAGAATTAATGTTCTCCATTTTTTGAATAGTGCATGGCAAAGAGAAAATTCCAGAATATTTTAACTTCTGTGGAATTGATTTTTGTATGATAGCACTACATTCCGCATTTAGAGTAATAGTTTCCACTTGTTGTTTCCGCTTGTTAGACAACATCTCCTTCAAAAATTTGGCATAAAGTGGTATTTGAGGCAAAACATCAACAAATGAAATGTTTATATGTAATTGCAGAAAGATTTGCAAGAATTTTTCATATTATTTCCCCAAGTTCATATGTAGTCTTTGTGGTGATGATTTTTCTTCGTAAACACTATACTGCTTAAATTATATATATATATATATATAATTTTAATGAAAATCATTTTTTAATTAAAAATCCAGAAATCATATATGTATTATAAACATAACATGATTATAAAATATATAACAAAATAATACTCTTTTTGTTCCCTTTTAGTTATTTCTTCGACTTTTTACGCGTATTTTAATCCGTATAAAAAATATAATTCGATAAATTATTTTTCAAAATATATTTTTTATGCGCGTTAAAATTCACATAAAAAATTAAAAGATAACTAAAAAAGGATAGAAGTGGACAGAAGGAATTTACAATATTCTATAAATAATACCATACTAGCTTATATCCCATGAATTTAGAATATATTTTTATTTTTATAATAATAATCTAAACTTTATTTAGTATTTTATGTATATATTTTTATATAATTTTTCATGTATTTTATTTGTATTTTAATATGATAATTTTTTTGTATTTTGTTTACACATGTGTTTTAGTTAGGAGAATAATGTGAAATGTGTTTTAGTATAGAGATTAATGTTTAAAAATAAGGCTCAATTGTAGTTATTATTATTTTTTGTTTAAAAATATATTTTAGTTAAGAGATTAATGTGGGATGTGTTTTATTTAAGATATTAATGTTTAAAACTTAGGCACAATAGTAATTATCCGGCCTAAATACCGGCCGACTACCAAACTTTTAATATTTCAACTTTTTTGTGTGAATAATTAGGCTTATCACTGGGAACGATAAATGATAAGCCTTTTATCACTTGTGATATCCAATCGTGCGACTTTAATAATATAGTAATTGTAGATTTTTATTTTTGTAATAATAATTTAATTTTTATTTAATGTTATACGTATCTATTTTTATATAATTTGATATACTTTATTTGTATATGTATTTAAATAGATATAGGTCATGTTTGGCAATTAGCTGTTAGCGGATTGAATTAGATGTTTTAACTAACTGATTGAATTAGCTGTTTTGACTAGAGGGTTGAATTAGTTGTTCTGAATAAAACAGTTTGGTAAATAAATGTGAATTAACTGTTTGTATTTGAAGTAGAGATACATAACAATCATCTAATTGAAAAAACTTCTCCAAATAGCTTTTTCAAAATTAGTTTACTGAGTTCAAACCGTTATTTCAATCCGCTAACTACCAAACACTAATATTAGAGGATTCATATAGTCAAATCTATAATTTGGCTAAAAACTCTAATTTTTTTATCAAACATTTAACTTCCAAATAGGGTCATAATATTTGTGTGTTTTATTTAGAGATGTGTTTTATTTAGGAGATTAAAGTGACATGTGTTTTAATTAGGAGATTAATTTTAATGTTTAAATATTATGCCCAATAATAACTATCCGTCCAAATATCGATCAACTACCGACTACCAAAATTTTAATATTTTGGTTTTAATAATATAGTATAGATAGATAGATATATATCCAAGAGAATAAAATTTCTGAGATTACTTCGGAAAAATTATCTAAGGTGCTAGTGTTTTTTAGTGGGGGGTTTTTTGTAATTGATTATAATTCTTTATAATTACAATAGCATTGTCGTATATTTATATGAGAATTTTTTAACCTCAGGAAATTACGTGAGATAACCTCAATAACATTAATCTTTATATCCAAAGTTTTCAATTCAATTAAATAGTAGTCTATAGTCCATTGTACATCTGGCTTCTAAATCAATGATTAAGTATTTGGTTGTTCACCAAATTGGTTCTAATTTCCTAATAATTAATAATTTAAAATTTATAGCACTCCTCGTTATGGAACAAATAATAGTAAGATACAAAATTTATAGATAATTTCTAGTTTTCTACTATAGAATTATACATAGACAAGTATGATTGCATTCATGCAAACTCGAACATCTCTAATGAGACACTAAAACACTAAAACAGTGTCACTTTGACATTATTTTAGTGTAAAACCAAATCCAATGTGATACTAAAATAGTGTCAAAATGACACTGAATAATTGGAGTGACACCAAATTTGGTGTCAAACAAACATTTGGTGTCATGGTTGTTGGACCCAAATCAAGCCTAGCCTATGTAATTATTTGTCTTGCTATAACATAGTTTGTACTTTTGTAATAGTGTAGTGACTTGGATATCTTTATGTAATATTGCAAATAGAAGTCTACTCAAATTGTATTTCAGTTGTAAATAAAGTCCGATTAGAAGATTCAAGTTGAATCATGCAACAAGACAAAGAAGACTTTTTGGAGAAATAAGGAAAGCAACCTGAGAATTCTACTAAGGCAATTACTCAGTCGAGAAGTCACCCATTCAAGAAGTCAGAACTATGTAAACAATTCGAGAAGTCTCAAGACACACTCAATAGCTCAGTACTCGATCGAGAAGTCAAAGTATTGAAGTTATTCGAGTAGTGTGAAATGTGAATCATTCGAGAAGTGTAGAAAAACAATTCGAGAAGTTAGCAAAAGGAGGATTCAAAAAGTGATAAAGTTGAGTCATTCGAGAAATCACAGTTTCAAGTTTACATTCGAGAAGTCTAGTCTAATTGAGAAGTCATCAAACAGAGTATGCGATCGAGAAGTCTATTTATTCGAGAAGTCAATCATTCAAAGACTAATCGAGAAGTCACAACTAGTACTCAATCGAGAAGTCAATCACTATGACTTCTCGAATCAATTTAAACAGAGTACTCGATTGCACCAAGGAGCTATTTTCTAGGAGAATTGTTGAACAAGACAGATAATTTTGCAGCTCTGTTTTTGCAGGATAAGTCAAGCCTGCAAAGATAGAGATAAGTCTACAATGAAGCTGGGAAGATAGTCAAGACAAGTGACAGAAGGTATAAGGCTGCAGAAGGTATAAGACTGGATGTAGCAGTCTGTCACAGCAATGTTAGCTAGAAATAGATGTTAGTCAAATGTAAAGTATGTCTTGTCTATTTCTAATTTAGCCAATCTATCAAACGTGAGCATGTGCACAGGACATGTTATCTATATATTTTATGCACAGCCACATTTGATAGGAGACTGTGAATTTACATTATAATCTTCCTAGAACAAGAAGCTGAAATTCAAGTTTAATTTCAAATTGTAGCAAAGATTCATTCTAATACAATTAGATTGAAAGTTACATCTTGTGTTTACCATATTTACTGTTATATGTTTTTGTAAACACTTAACTTGTTTCACTAGTTTAAGATTCAATCCATTAAACAGTTCATCAAAGTTTTCTAAATCAAAAAGAGGGTAAAAGTTTTGAAGTATACATTCACNGGCATAACTGAAGTATTTGAAAGGTTCAATAAACTGATCAATGATCTTCAACTTCATGGGAAATATTATGAAACAAAGGAGAAAAACATGAAGTTTTTGTTAACACTCCCAGAGCACCTAGAGCACAAAATTTCTGCAATAAGAGAGGGAAGAGATTTAACAAAGCTTCCACTTAAGACACTTTATGGAATACTAAAGACATATGTNGAGACACTCTATGGAATACTGAAAACATATGAGCTGGAATTTTATCAAAAGAAGGCCATTTTAGCAAATAGAGGAAAAATGGCAAATGTCTCAAATGCCCTGGTTGCTAAGGAACCATCAACAATTGAAAAGGATGGTACAAGTAAGAAGTTGAAATTTGAAGAGTTTGAAGAGTAGGAACAGGAAGAGAAGGACTCTGTCAAGAGTGAATCAGAAGAAGAAGACTTCTACACCATTGAAGAACTTGAAGGCATGGACAACAAAACCATGGCCTTCATGGCAAAGAAGTTTGGAAATTTGAGGTTCAAAAGAAACAAAAGTTTTAAACCAAGACCAACCTTCAAGTCTTCAAGAAAAGGAAAGAATCCAACAAGAAGCACCAACAATGGAGGATACAAAACTGGAATAGTTGATAAATCTAAGATAAAATGTTATAACTGTAATGAGCTTGGACACTTTGTAACAGAATGTAGAAAACCTAAAGCAATTAAGAAGGATAAAGACTACTTGGAGTTGGAAGCCAAGTATGAAGCTCTTCTAAAAAAAAAGACAGGAAAGANCTTCTCAAAAAAAAGACAGGAAAGACCTATATTGCTGAAGGAAAATGCTGGGATGATACAGATGAAGATGAGGAGGAGGAATATGGGAATCTGGCACTCATGGCCAACTCACTTGATGGAGCTTCATCCTCAAGTTCTCAGGTACCTTCATTAATCTCTCTTGATATGTCAAATTCTCAATATAAGAAAACTGTGGAAGAATTGAGCATTGAAATGTTTAACATTCATACAAGTATGACTGCTGCATATGAGGAAATTGCTAGGTTAGTAAAAGCTAATGATGAACTGACTGCTAGAAATGAGACTCTAGAATTATCTGTGATAACTCTGGAAAACTTGAAACAGGAAAATGAGTATCTCAAAAACAAGGTTGTTTGTTCTGAACAAATTGAAAAGTTTCTTAAAGAACAAATTTCTGAAAATGAGTTAAAAATCAAATCTTATCAAAACTCAACCACTGTTGTTCAAGAGTTCCATGAGAAGAATAAGGAAAACTCTAAGATTGGAGTTGGTTTTGATTATTAGAATCTCAAGAAGAAGAAATCTGCTTCAACAAAAGGCAAGAAAGTTGAAATCCATGGAAATCCTCATATTTTGAAAAATTTCATGGAACCAATCTTTAAGAAAGCAACTGTTGAATTTGATGAAGTCAGTATGGTCATCAAACAACAGTTTGATGATGATGATAAGGAAGCGGCTAAAAGAAATGTTCCCTCTGTTGAAGAAGAAGAACCCACAATCAAAACCAAGTTCATTCATGTTCAAACTGAAACAAAACAAAATGCTCAGAAAAATGACACCATGCATGCTAAGAAGAAAAAGGCAAATAGAAATGGAAAGATAGGCATCAACAAACACAACAACTATGCACATGTTCATAATACACCTAGAAAGATTTGTAAAAACTGTGGTTCAACAAACCATCTTACTCACATGTGCAAGAAACCTATTGTTGAAAATAATGAGTTTGCCTATAGTTATGTTAAACCTTTGATGCATGATGATCATAAATTTTGTGACAAATTTGATTGTATGCCATGCAACATGAATATCATGAATACCTGTTTTAGGCTGAGGAAATATTTTATTGATGGATGCATAAGTCAAAATCTGAACATTAACAATCCTAGGCCTAAATTTGTCAGTCCTGTAAAGCATAGAAAACATTCCATGTCACCTAAGCATGCATCTAGTTCTGAAAGTACTAATCAAGCTAAAGGTCAGAATAGGAAAAATGAGAACATGCATGTGCAGGCAACTAAAAATGCTAAAAACAGGAATGACACTCATGTAACTAAGCATAAAGGACCCAACCTTGTTTGGGTACCAAAGAAAACTTGATTTGTGTTTATTTGTAGAGCACAGGTAAGAAGAAGGTCATGTGGATTTTGGACAGTGGATGTTCAAGGCATATGACTGGTGACAAGGCCCTGCTGTCACAATTCAAAGAGGAGGCGAGTCCAATGGTAATTTTTGGAGACAACATNCAGTGGATGTTCAAGGCATATGACTAGTGACAAGGCCCTGCTGTCACAATTCAAAGAGGAGGCTAGTCCAATGGTAACTTTTGGAGACAACAGCATTGGTTTCACCAAGGGATATGGCAAATTAATTCTTGGAAATGTTGTCATTGAAGATGTAGCCCTGGTCAGTGGTTTGAAGCATAATATTCTCAGCATCACTCAATTCTGCAACAAAGATTTGAAGGTGGAGTTTGACAAGGAATTGTGTCTCATATCACACAGAAAGACCAAGGAAATTGCTCTGCAAGGAGTGAGAAAGGGAAGCCTGTTTGTAGCAGATTTGGATTCTGCAAATAAGAAGAAAATTTGTTATTTCTACACCAAGGCCTCAGAAAATGAAAGTTTGCTTTGGCACAAGAGATTGTCCCACTTAAATCTCAAAAACATTAATTCTTTAGTCAAAAGGGAATTAGTGAAGGACTTACATACACTTGAATTCTGCATAGAAGGATTGTGTGAGGTATGTCAGAAAGGGAAAATGAAGAGATCAAGTCACAAGATTAAGGAATTTACTTCAATCACCAAACCATTGCAATTAATTCATATGGACATGTTTGGACCAGTAAATGTTATGTCCATGTCTAAGAAAAGATTTGCTCTAGTCATGGTTGATTTTTCAAAGTACACTTGGATAGAATTCTTGCATTCAAAAGATGAAGCTCTTGAGGTTATCATTGAAAATTTGAAAAGATTGGATAAAGGCCCTACACCAGTAGTTGTCATAAGGAATGACAATGGTACAAAATTCAAAAATGCTATACTCAATGAATTCTGCAAAGAAAAAAGAATCACTCACCAATTCTCAGTCCCAAGGACTCCACAACAAAATGGAGTGGTTGAAAGAAAGAACAGGACTCTCATTGAAGTTGCAAGAACCATGTTAGCAGAAGCACATCTACCAACTAGTTTTTGGGTTGAAGCTGTTAGAACTGAATGTTACACTCAAAATAGAACACTCATCACAAAACCGGTTGGAAAGACTCCTTATCACATCATGACAAATAGAAGGCCATCTATAAAATATATGCATGTGTTTGGAACAAAGTGTTTTGTTCTCAAAGATGATGCCAACAATCTTGGGAAATTTGAAGCCAGTGCATATGAAGGAATTTTTGTGGGATACCCATTGGATAAAAATGTCTATAGAGTGTATGTGATTGATCAACAAAAGATTATAGAAAGTACAAATGTGACATTTGATGATTTCAAATTCCCTGCTATGGATTTGGAAGATGAAAATTGTGACACCTTGAGTTTTGAAAATGAAATGGAGTCTGAAATAGTTGCAACTGAAAAGGTGTCAACACTCATGAAGAATCACATGTAGACATCTCACATGGATCAATTGAGGAAAGAGGTAATGAAGATTACAGTCACATTCAACTTGAGAACTCTCCACACAACCCTAGCATCAACTTAGGGGGAGATTCTCAAGGATCTGCAACATTTGGCAACAACTTCAATCAGGAAGAAACATGCTCAAATGATAGAGATGGAGCTCATCAAACTAAATGGAATAGAGCTAACACAGCTGATCAAATCATTGGAAATCCTGATAAAGGTGTGAGAACAAGAAGAGCAACTATGAATGAATGCCTATTTGCTTACTTTCTGTCTCAAAATGAGCCAAAGAGGATTGAAGAAGTCTTGCTAGATCCAGAGTGGATAATTGCCATGCAAGAGGAATTGAATCAGTTTGTAAGAAACAATGTTTGGGAATTAGTGTCACATCCAAAGGACATATCAGTAATTGGCACTAAATGGGTCTACAAGAACAAAATGGATGAACATGGAATAGTAATAAGGAACAAAGCAAGGCTAGTTGCAAAAGGGTATTCACAAGAAGAAGACATTGACTATGATGAGACATTTACTCATGTGGCAAGATTGAAGGCAATCAGAATTTTTCTAGCATTTGCAGCACACTCAAACTTCAAGGTCTATCAAATGGATGTTAAAAGTGTTTTTCTCAATGGTGAACTAGAAGAGAAAGTATATGTGCAACAGCCACCTGGCTTTGAGGATCCAAACTTTCCAGACCTTGTTTACAGACTTATCAAAGCATTGTATGGACTCAAACAAGCCCCTAGAGCATGGTATGACACTCTGTCAAAATTTCTTCTGGAAAATCAATTTACTAGAGGAACTATTGACAAAACTCTTTTCTACAAGAAGCACTATGAAGATGTTATACTAGTTCAAATTTATGTGGATGATATCATTTTTGGATCAACAAATGAAAAACTATGTCAAAGGTTTTCTAAGCTTATGAGATGAGCATGATGGGAGAGCTCAATTACTTTCTAGGTCTTCAAATAAGCCAAAGGGCTGATGGCATTTTCATAAGTCAAACAAAATACATCAATGACTTACTCAAAAGGTTTGACATGCAAGACTGCTCAACTGCCAAAACTCCAATGTCTACAGCTACAAAACTGGATGAAAATAAGAAAGGAAAAAGTGTAGACATGAAGACCTACAAAGGAATGATTGGATCTTTTCTCTATCTCACAGCTAGTAGACCTGACATAATATTCTCTACATGCTTATGTGCAAGGTTTCAGGCAAATCCCAAAGAATCCCATCTCATTGCTGTCAAGAGAATTTTGAGATACCTCAAAGGAACATCATTTATGGGATTATGGTACCCTAAAGAAATATGATTCAACCTAGTTGGATATTCAGATGTTGACTTTGCTGGTTGCAGAGTGGATAGGAAAAGCACTTCAGGATGCTATCAATTTCTTGGACAGAGATTGGTGTCCTGGTTCAGTAAAAAGCAACAATCAGTGTCTACTTCCACAGCTGAGGCTGAATATATTGCTGCTGGAAGCTGTTGTGCTCAAGTGCTTTGGATCAGGAATCAATTAAGAGATTATGGACTTGTGTTGGAAGGAATTCCCATCATGTGTGACAACACTAGTGCCATATCAATTGTTGCCAATCCAGTCAACCATTCTAAGACAAAGCATATTGATGTAAGGTACCATTTCATAAGGGAACATGTTGAAAATGGAGTGATTAAATTGTTCTATGTTCCTATACAAAAATAGTTGGCTGATATATTTACTAAACCACTTAATGAAGCCACATTCAACAGGTTGGTTAGTGAAATTGGAATGCTAAATTCTTCAGGATGAGTGGCTCAATAAATATATCTCTCCAACTATTACAACAATTGTTTCACAGACATGAACATAAATGATTTATCTAAGTGAAACAAAATTGATGTATATTTATAAATATTTCAGTTATATTGTTGTACATATTCTTAATTAATTAAATTTTCTTAAAACTAACTTGGAATTATTTCCTTGTTCTAAGTAAGCCTGAAAAGAACTGTCATACTCGTGCATCATTAAATAACAAGTGTGGTAATTAAAACTTCAGGAATATTAATCAATCACATTTCTCATTTCAGGATGAACAAATAAATTTTATTTATCTAAGAAATGATGGTTGTAAATTATTATTTTATTTTCCAAGTGAAGATGGAATAATTTCTTAAAAACTGGAGTTTGTAGTTAAGTTGCCATTCTTTCTGATTTCTCGACTAAATATAAATTCTTGAGTTCTCGAATCATTCAATTCTAAGAGTTCTCGAATGTCTTGAGTTCTCGAATCATTTAATTCTAAGAGTTCTCGAATGTCTTGAATTCTCGAATCAGTCTTCTCTAGAGTTCTCAATCAAGTCCTATTGAGAGTTCTTGAATCATCATAGTTCTCGAACATAGCTCGAGTGAGTTCTCGATCAAAGTCTGACAGTTCTCTACTAAAACAGCTTTACTCTTTTCTGAGTTCTCGACCACTAAAATCGATTACTATTCTAGTCGAGTTGTCTATGTCATATAAATAGAAAAGTAGATCTAACATTTCATTTCTACGCTTAATTACAAAGAAACCCTTGCATTCAAGCTGTTACTCTTGAACACTTGCTTTCTCTCTCTAAAACTTCTGTTTCTTCTTTTCTCTATTTCTATACACTAACTCAATGGCGTCTTCAAGTTCCATCCCTTCAACCGAAGTCTTTGTCATTCCTGAAACCAACTTTTTAGCCATAGCCAGAGATGCGGATGCAAAACCCCAATACAAATGTTTCACAAGATTTCTCATAAATTCGTACTTAAAGGAAGCCCTGTTAGCAAACCCCACTCTTTACCTTGACATTCTCGAGCAATTTTGGGCAACTGCAGACTATGAGAACATAGCTCTGGAGGATGGGAGCTCAAAAGTGGTAGTAACCTGCAAAATCCAAGGAGTAGATATAAGTTTTGATGAAGAGGATGTCAACAAAAGCTTGCAAATACCAACTGAAGAGTTTAATGAGGAACCAACTGAAGATGACCTTCTAGATTTCCTGGAGATCATTAGGTATGCCGACACTGTGGACAAAAAAAGCGAGAAGTTTAAACTTGGAAAGATAAACAAGAAGTTCATGAGGAAGAAGTAGTCATTCCTGTTTGACACCATCCTGAGAGTCTTCACTTGCAGGAAAACAGGGTTTGACCAGGTTAGTCTCATTGCCATGAAGCTGGCCTACTCATTGGCCTATAACCAAAGGCTTAATGTTGAAAAACTAGTACTTGGGGAACTCATAACCAAGATTCCCAGGAAAGGTAATGAGATTTTCTTCCCTCGCTTTATTCAATTAATTCTCAATTATAAAAATGCTAGTTTAATTGAATTGTCTGGGATAAACAAACAGAAAATTGGCTATTCCAAATCCATGTCAAAAATTATTTTTGCTACATTGGATAGGAGAAACACGGTGAATGTGCCCCTTCAAATTATACCTCACATGTTGAGTGTATTTAGGGGGTACCCACTTGTGCAGCCTAAATATGGTTACCTTGATGTAGTAAGGAGTCCTAAGGTTGCAGAAGAACCAAATACACCTAACCCAAGGACCTCTAACCCAACTGTTAGTCCTTCTTTGAATCCAATAGATGCTAGCCAACCAACCTCTACATCCTCTCAACAGAGTGTAGTTGTAAAGAAGAAGAAGGAGAAAATTATAAGAAAAAGAGCACTAGAGACTGTTATAGAGAATGAAAATGAATTGAATGAGTCACATGTGGAACCTTTAACCAGGAAAAAGAAAAATAAAAAAGCNAAAAGGCCACAACAGACCACTCTACATCCTCTCAACAGGATGTAGAGATTAACAAGGGATTAAACCTACTTCTAGGTGCACTTTCTCAACAAAGTGCATCTATTGAAATTGGGAGTCAGCCCACTCCATCCTGTACAGAGTCTGCACCATTGCAGGAATTCACTCCTGTCAATGAAGAAGTATTAGTTGAAAAGGAGACACACTGTGCATAAGTAGGATCTTCTCTTGAAACTTCCCCATTTTCTCAAGGGGAGTTGCCAATACTCAGTTCTACTCACACTCTCTCTTCCACCTCTCAAATTTCTTCTCAACCAATTGTGTCTAGCCAAACACATGAGGTTGTTGATCATCAGGATTCTTACTTCCCTGGTGAGCCCCTTTCAAGTGACTTGGTGCATGACACCTTGTTCACCACTCAGGACATTCATTCAGATGGTGAGGGAATGCATGCTAAGGCATATCCTGATGACACCATCAAAACCATAGAGGTTTCAGGAGTTTTTACTTCAGATTCCGTGGAGGCTCAGGCATATCAAAGCCAAGTGTTTTCACAGACATTGGGTAATCTAGGGGACCTCTACACCATGCAAATGGCATCCCCTGGACACTCCTCAGTCATTCAAAGATTGTCTCCTCATGAGAAATCACCTGTCCATCCAGTGTCTAATGAATCATCTGAGAAATTGGATGAGAAAATAGATACTGAGGGGACCACTGTAACAAGTGGCCCTAGCTCTCACTCTCTATCACAATGGCTGGAACCTGTGCAACATGACAGGGAACCAGGACCATCAACTCTTGGCGGGTCACTTTCTGATGAAAAACTAAAGGAGCTGTATGGAGATCAGTTGGAAGGATTTTATCACATTGTACAACAGCTATTGACTTCTCATTTGCCAAATAAGGATTATGCTGCAATAATGCTGTAATATGCAAAAGATCATGAGGAGTTAAAGGAGAAGAATGCAAATTTGGCTGAAGATGAAGAAACCAATGTGGATGCCTGGTTGGATGGTAAATCTACAGTTAGCATGGAGGAAGTTTTGGAATGGACTAGACAGAAGTATATCACTTCACTTGGATCGTGTGAGAAGATTTTTACTCCTAGTGCCATGTATGATGCAATTCATAAAGCTGCCAAGGTCCAACTGTAGTCAAACCACTATCTTGCCAAATGAGTGTAGTCTGAAATAAATGATCACAGGGCCAAGGTAGAGGGTACTTTGAAGGCTATTGAAGTCAAGTTAAGACCTGGTGGTTTTTATGGAGGTAATCCAAGAGGAGATTCTGCAAAGTTCTCTTCTCNGCCAAGGTCCAACTGTAGTCAAACCACTATCTTGCCAAATGAGTGTAGTCTGAAATAAATGATCACAGGGCCAAGGTAGAGGGTACTTTGAAGGCTATTGAAGACAAGTTAAGACCTGGTGGTTTTTATGGAGGTAATCCAAGAGGAGATTCTGCAAAGTTCTCTTCTCCATTCCAAGATAGATTCTATGGAGAAGGTGCTTAAGGAAATGGTTCAAAGTCACACAACCATCCTGGATAATCAAAGGACAATCAACAATATGGTTGAAGTCTTATACAAAAACAGGCATGCAGACAGGCTTTCTGAGGATGTGCCTCTACACACCTTATCACATTTCCAAGTGGACATTTACTATCAGTCAAAGGCCAAAGATGAAGCTACAAGGGCTTCTACCATTGATGAATTGAATGCCAGAGTTGACTCTCTTTCCACCACAGTTTCCACAGTTGTGTCAGATGTCCAAAATCTCAAGAAGGAGTTTGTTAATTCTTCTGCAACTCAAGGCACTACACTTGCTAGTATATCTGCTCAATTCACTTCTCTACAAAAACTTATCTCTAACTTGGGACAAACAAGTCAAGCTCCTCCAGAACCAGTTCAAACTCAAATCAAGCCAAGTCCTTCTACTTTTCTCCCAAGACAAGATATCAATCCTAAGGGGGAGAAGGAAAGGAGAGAAGAGATAGAGGCTGAAAGGCAAAAGGCAGTTATGAGAAAGCTCAAAAGTGAAATTCGAAAGCCCATTTCTGACAAAGATTTCTTGGACCTTCTGCATCACATCAAAAAGCAAGTCGAGGGCAATCATNAAACTCAAATCAAGCCAAGTCCTTCTACTTTTCTCCCAAGACAAGATATCAATCCTAAGGGGGAGAAGGAAAGGAGAGAAGAGATAGAGGCTGAAAGGCAAAAGGCAGTTATGAGAAAGCTCAGAAGTGAAATTCGAAAGCCCATTTCTGACAAAGATTTCTTGGACCTTCTGCATCACATCAAAAAGCAAGTCGAGGGCAATCATTAGAGCTACAAGAAGATGCTTGACAATGCTATTGTTGTAGTAAGGGGAGTTAAATTTGAGCAGAATGGACAAATGTTTAAAGAGCCTTTAATTCAGATAGAGTCTGGTTACTTCAAAGTCTCAGTTGAATTATTTCAAAGACTATCTTATACTGAGCTGGAGTGTCTATACAAAGCAGTGGAGTTAGTAACTCAGGAGGATGAAGAATTGAAGAATCTGATATTGATATTGGGTCCTCTCCTACCCAAGGCACTTCCTGAAACTTACTGCAGCCCAGATGGAGTGATGTACATGGATAGAGAAGAAAAGCTTGCACATTTCAAAATTCCTCAACATCTCAATTCAGGGAACATAAGTCAAATCATAAACCTGATTAAGTTAATTGAAAAGAAAAAGGTGAAGCAAGTTGAAGACAATGTGATTGTAGAAAAGATGAAGAAGTTAATAAGTGAACAAGTATCTGATTTTGCAAGTAAAGAGTTGAAGAAACAGAAGAAGGATGATGAGGACAAGGATCAGGACAAGAAGGACAAAAAGCCTGAGTCCATGAATGATAAGGGTGGAAAGAAGGAAGACAAGAAAAAGGAAAATGTGGATAAAAAGAAAAGAGAAGAGTCTGAGAAAGAGAAAAAGTTTCAAAGCAGAAATCCTTCCAAGCAGCAAGCAGTTGGTGCTCATTCTAGTACACCTACCAAATCTTAGGGTATTAATGTGATTTCAACAGTTTCTGAAACTGCTATTGCCCCTAAATCCAAATCTCCAAGAAGATTTTTTATGAAAGTTACTGCACATAGAGTGATAAGGAAGGAAATTGGAAAGAATCAGATAAAGAAATTGAAGCCAAGTCAACAGATCAAGGTCAATACTGCCACAGCAACTAAATTCAAGAATTCTACTAGCTCATTGTTAGTTAGATATCCTAAGTGGAGGAAGCAGCTCATTATTCCTGATAAGGGTCTACAAGTTAAGCATATCCAAGAAATTGGAGAGTTTAATAAAAGAATGATCAAACAGTGGAAGACCAACATAATTGTCAAAGTTAAAATCAGGGACAAAAGGATGTTTGTTACAACTATTGATGGAGAAGAAAGAGGTTTCCATCATGATAACTCTAATGCTACCACTCATGACATCAGGAGAGTGATCAGCTTATTTGATAAGAGAAGCTTGATTGATAAATTGAAGATGATGGAAATGGCTCAGTACCTGGCAAAGAAATATCATAAAAAGATTGACAAAGTCAAGTATATGGAGGAGATGGTTGTCAAGAAGAGGAAGAAAGAGGAAAGAATAGAAAAGTTGTCTGAAGAATTAAGAAGGCAGGGAAAGTGCAGGGTGTTCAAGGATACTGATAGAATTGAATTTAAACTGAGAAGTGGAGCCACAGTCAAAATCAGAATGAAGCTTATTCAAGACTATCATATGCAAACCCTCAAGATTGCTACTGACATGTTAAAGGATGCTATATTGATTGAAGAAGTCATGGCCAGGCAACAGATTCTAGAGGCTATTGAAGAAAACAAGGCAAGAGAGGAAAGAGAAAGAAAAGAAAGATATGATCAGGCAAATCATCAACAACAACAAAATAGGTAGGCTTGATATCTTGTATTAATTTGTAAAATTTATCATTTTCCAAATTGGGAGAGATTGTTGGACCCAAATCAAGCCTAGCCTATATAATTATTTGTCTTGCTATAACATAGTTTGTACTTCTGTAATAGTGTAGTGACTTGGATATTTTTATGTAATATTACAAATAGAAGTCTACTCAGATTGTATTTCAGTTGTAAATAAAGTCAAGAATAAAGTCTGATTAGAATATTCAAGTTGAATCATGCAACAAGACAAAGAAGACTTTTTGGAGAAATAAGGAAAGCAACCTGAGAATTCTACTAAGGCAATTACTCAGTCGAGAAGTCACCCATTCAAGAAGTCAAAACTATGTGAACAATTCGAGAAGTCTCAAGACACACTCAATAGCTCAGTACTCGATCGAGAAATCAAAGTATTGAAGTCATTCGAGTAGTGTGAAATGTGAATCATTCGAGAAGTGTAGAAAAACAATTCGAGAAGTTAGCAAAAGGAGCATTCGAGAAGTGATAAAGCTGAGTCATTCGAGAAGTCACAGTTTCAAGTTTACATTCGAGAAGTCTAGTCTACTCGAAAAGTCATCAAACAGAATATGCTATCGAGAAGTCTATTCATTCGAGAAGTCAATCATTCAAAGACTAATCGAGAAGTCACAGCTAGTACTCAATCGAGAAGTCAATCACTGTGACTTCTCGAATCAATTTAAACAGAGTATTCGACTGCACCAAGGAGCTATTTTCTAGGAGAATTGTTGAACAAGACAGATAATTTTGCAGCTCTGTTTTTACAGGATAAGTCAAGCCTGCAAAGATAGAGACAAGTCTAAAATGAAGCTGGGAATATAGTCAAGACAAGTGACAGAAGGTATAAGGTTGGATGTAGCAGTATGTCACAACAGTGTTAACTAGAAATAGATGTTAGTCAAATGTAAAGTATGTCTTGTCTATTTCTAGTTTTAGCCAATCTATCAAACGTGAGCATGTGCACAGGACATGTTGTCTATATATTTTATGCACAGCCACATTTGATAGGAGACTGTGAATTTACATTGTAATCTTCCTAGAACAAGAAGTTGAAATTCAAGTTGAATTTCAGATTGTAGCAAAGATTCATTCTAATATAATTAGATTGAAAGTTACATCTTGTGTTTACCATATTTACTGTTATATGTTCTTGTAAACACTTAACTTGTTTCACTAGTTTAAGATTTAATCCATTAAACAGTTTATCAAAAAATTTTAAATCAAAAAGAGGGTAAAAGTTTTGAAGTATACATTCACCCCCCTATAAACTTCTGGGACTCCTAATTCCTAACAATCTTGACACCAAATTTAGTGTCTTTCAAAATTTCAACTATACCCTCATATTTGTTAACAAAAACAAATTTATTCCTTGTAAGTCCTAAAACTCAATTTTTTTATTTTAATTTTTATTAAATTATAATTTCTTTTATATTTTTTAAGTCTAAATTTTTATCGACTTCGTAATTCTTTTTTTATCAAAAATTTATAATTTTTAGCTTTAATTATTTTTGATAAATCATAATTATAGAATCATATGTTTAGGAAATATTTTTGTAAGTTTATATATTAATAAATAATTTATTAAAAATAGTTATATGTATATAAGAAGAAGAATATTCTATTTCATAAATAAAAGATTTCTTATGGGGTAGAATATAGGATAACTCACATGATTTTGTAAATAGTGTAGAATATATTTTATTCAGAAAATAGACTAAAAAAGTACATGCTATCTAATAGACATGAACACAATCAATCAATCACCCATTTTCAGACATTGATTTAGTACCTTTGTCAGTTCTGTATTCGATTATTTCTCACTCCGAAAATTATGTTAAAATGCATACAGCATACCCATGAAAAAGTTAGATTTTGAGCTAAAAAGCTAAAATGAGATTCCAAAGTAAATGATAAAAATTTATTAACCAAGTAGCAGCCAGAAGAAAACAGAATTGAAGCTTAAGCATGTCTCACTCTCTACTCTCTTTCTCATCCACGATTTTATTTTTGAACTTTCCTTTGGCCCCTCCTCGTGCTTGCATTCTCCAACTATCCAATGTCTCACTTTTCATTAAGTTTTATGCTAAAAAGAAAAGTCAAGATTCTCTACAGAGGAACATACACATCTATGTAAATGAATGTACTAGCCCGATTAGTTGTCCCCTTTTACATTGGCATTGTTCAGACAATAGGAGTCTCAAATTCAGTAACAAATTTTCACCAGCATAACAGCAAGTTCAGATCGAGATTTTAAAGTTTAAGCTGGCAATCCATTGGCGGGGGTAATTACTGGAGTTCTTTGGCTTGCATGCTGACATGCTGTTCCTTTTATGTCGTTTATTTGTTGCAGGTAAACTTTTCTTAGAGCAAGTCCAATGCTAAAGCTAAAACGACTATAGCTATTGTTATAATTTGAGACCAAAAAAACTTTTCTTAGAGCAAGTCCAATGCAATGCTATTGGAGGTGCTATTTCTATAATATAACATCAATTATAGAACATAGCACTCCAATGCAATGCTATAGGAGGCGCTAAAATAGAAAAATGTTATACTTGGTTCTATATTTAGAACCAAGTATAGATGTAGCTATAATTGTCGCACAGACATAAAAGTAGAAAATTGGAGGGAAATGAATAANATGCTATAGGAGGCGCTAAAATAGAAAAATGTTATACTTGGTTCTATATTTAGAACCAAGTATACATGTAGCTATAATTGTCGCACAGACATAAAAGTAGAAAATTGGAGGAAAATGAATATAAAAATATCTATTTTAGCAAATTCAATATTATACTTTATATTATTGGTTGAAAAGTTACTTAATTTTACATTTATTGATTCTATTTTAAAACCATGCATGGAGCATGAAATATATTTTAGCATCAAAATGTACTTTTTAATTTCATATTATAGCAATAACTACATCTATTTTAACATTAGCATTGGACTTGCTCTTAGAGCAAGTCCAATGCTAAAGCTAAAACGACTATAGCTATTGTTATAATTTGAGACCAAAAAGTAGTTTTTGGTCTTAAAATACAACTAGTGCTCCAATGCATAGTTTTAAAATAGAACCAACTACATTCAAACTAGCATTTAGAGTGTATTTTAACATTTTTTGATAATGAATAAAATTATGTGGTTGGTTGGATGTGATGTGGTAAGGATGATTATAGCTATCTTTAGTCCAAAATATATGACCAACTATCCAATGCATAACTATAGTCATCTTTGTGACATCACATCCATCCAACCACATAATTTTATTCATTATCAAAAAATGTTAAAATACACTTTAAATGATAGTTTGAATGTAGTTGGTCCTATTTTAGAACTATGCATTGGAGCACTAGTTATATTTTAAGATCAAAAACTACTTTTTGGTCTCAAATTATAACAATAGCTATAGTCATTTTAGCTTTAGCATTGGACTTGCTCGACTAAGTATAGCTATGCATTGGAGTGGTGATTTTGCAAAGTTAGTTCTATATTATAGCTATAGGACTAAGTATAGCTATGCATTGGACTTACTCTTAGGTTCACATGTTTGTCCATTTTTCATTTTTCTGCATTCCAGATTGTACATACAAAGTTGTTTCCAGCCAAATGAGCAGGTATCTCCAATGATTATCATATCTTTAAAGATATTTTACATTTCCCCTAAAAAAATTTAATCGACGGGCAAAGATAGAAGTGGTTAATTCTGGCATGATATTTTGAAGAAGTTTATGAGTCCTTGTCTAGAAAGAGAGCAGAAGGAATGATAGTCTGACCTAAACATGCTTTCTTTAGAATCAAGCTTGGTAGAGTAGCCCCATGCAGAAGTAATCAGGCAAAAGGAAGTATCATTTAATCAGAAAAACAAAATACTCCCATCTTCTCTAGAGTTGGTTTCAAAGCTTGATACAATTCCCATCATCAATCCAACAACTCCCTCAATGTCAATGACAACGCCTACAATAAATCCACCATCAACCACGACTCCAATATATATACGATTCAACACCAGTCACCACATCTTCAACATATAACCCCCTCGCCACCAGCTACCACAGGTCCACAACTCCTGCATATAATCCTATGCCACCAGCACTTCTTCTGGCGGCTCTTGGTGCATTGCAAGTCTGAGTGTTTAGAAACTGCACTACAGGTAGCTTTTGATCATGCATGTGGTTATGGAGGGTGCAGATTGAACAAGTTGCTTCTTCTTACAATCTAGATATACCCTTCATGACCATGCTTCATAATCATTTAACAGCTACTACCAGAAAAATCTAGTTCCCACTAGCTGCACATTTGCACCTGCAGCATAACTTAATAACAAGAATACAAGCAGTATGTCCATTATCAGATACTTGAAATAAAATTAATCCACAATTTTCTTGAAATCAACATTTTCAATAATGCAAGTCGTATTAAGAAAAACAACACAAGCTCCTACTTACTACTTTGAGTTCAAAACAATGCTGACCATCATTTATATACCTTTCTTAAAGTAGATTTAACACAATTCCGTTCCTCAAATTTGTCAACATGCCCCAAGTTGCAACACCTTAAAGAGTTAAAGATGTACAGTATCTGGAATTAAAATTATAAAACTTGACCAATTATTGAACTTAATGTCGATCTTACTGCAGGTTCTGGAAGTTGACGCTTTTCAACCCCTAAAAACACCCGAAGGTAGTTCTTAAAACATTTCGTAGCTGGATTTCTTGCCGGCATTCACTGAAAACAGCCTTTCTGCTCCAAGAGATAAAGGTTGCTTGCATCTCCACCTTCCCAGCTCCTACTTCCAAGCTCGACATACCAGGGTTATCTGGTTCCGGCTCAGGAGAGTCATATAGCCATCACCAGTTAATCCTACTATAGTTCGACACCAACATGATCTGGTTCCATGCTGAGCAACCAATATTTGATGGTTTGAAACCAACAGGTACTCCTAATTCAGCACATTCCATGCCATTTAAACTAATGTTTCTATTGATGACATCCAGTCTTCTTTCCATCATGTAGGACTATTATGCCAACGAAACCATATAAAAATATTTGTAGAGGGAACATTATAGCATACTCTATACATACTTCTGTGTATCATAATCTACCTATTATATAGTTGCAGTTTGGAAAAGTTCCTCAATTTCAGGCAAGGGCTTGCTTAAGTCATTTACAGTACATTATATGAACTTCACAAGCTTAATAATGAACAGAAGGTGCAAATATTTAAAGCAAGTCGCTATAAATTAGAATTTACAGAATACAATTTACAAAAGCCAGTCAAGTCTGTATTTCTCGGCTATAAAACCTGTAAATATCCACAATTCTAAGTGACCAGTAAACAACAATTTTGACTTTCCCAAAACACCCGCCCAGATATAGTATTANACATTATAGCATACTCTATACATACTTCTGTGTATCATAATCTACCTATTATATAGTTGCAGTTTGGAAAAGTTCCTCAATTTCAGGCAAGGGCTTGCTTAAGTCATTTAAAGTACATTATATGAACTTCACAAGCTTAATAATGAACAGAAGGTGCAAATATTTAAAGCAAGTCGCTATAAATTAGAATTTACAGAATACAATTTACAAAAGCCAGTCAAGCCTGTATTTCTCGGCTATAAAACCTGTAAATATCCACAATTCTAAATGACCAGTAAACAACAATTTTGACTTTCCCAAAACACCCGCCCAGATATAGTATTAACAACATACATTGGAATCAAATTTATTCTCCAGCTGTTTCTGTCAAAACCCAGCCATCATCTCAGCATCAATCAAAAGCTCTTGTTTTCTTTTGATTTAGTTACCATCCTTTTTAAAACTCTTCACATATACAAAATCTGCAGCCATTTACTTGCCTACTAAGGGATACATATAAATTATATACGGGCGAGCAGCTTGCAGCATGTGCCTCTTTGGTTCACATGATCGCTAGCTGCCTCTATGTCTCCTTGTTAGAACTTCTCTACAAAAGAGCTCTCCTCACCCACACCACCTTTTGCAGTGCTTCCAGGAGATTCTCTTGAGTCTGAAACTGACCATTTTGGCCGAGCTATTTGAACATTTAAACTACCTGAAGGAAGAGGTTCTTCAGTAACCTGCATAATAAGGTAATCTTTAGCAGATACAACATTAGGAGACTGCAGGATGATGCTCATTGCGGATTGTTTATACCCAAGGAGCAACTCTACAAGGAACTACATCATACTTGTACATTATGCATTGAAAAATGTGGACTAAACTCCGACAAAGAAATATTTTTTTCCAAAGCTAAATACAAATTATTTCTAACCTTACTGTTGAACACACACAATATACTAGGCCATCTTAGCTGATAAGACATACTGAAAAAGCACTGAGCAGGAAGAAAGCAGAGAGCAAAGAGCCAAGAGCCATAATCATTAACCTCAGTTATCCTTTTAACATAAAATTGAGCATGTTACCTGATCATCAGCCTTTGAGCCCTCTGCATGAAAAAGTATAGGTCTACAGCGCTTATCTTCATTCATCAAGCTTGAGTTTTGAAAGTGGGTTACAAGGGCCGCCTTACCCTGGATTCGAGCATAAGCCAAAGAAGCAACTTTCTCACTATTAAACTTCTCCCACTTCTTCCCATCAAATGCCTGAAATCAATAATTGAACAAAATTATTCTTAATTCTCATAAACACTGTCTATCTATTAATTAACCAAGTGGTTTCCACAGTGTCTACTTTTCTTGAAGCACTTGCAATTTTCGAGGGAAAAATCCCTCTATAAATTAACAAGGTAGGAAGTAAAAATGATCACTTACTGCCCCTACTTTCCACATTGTTATAGTTTCTTACAAGTACTAACATGAAATATTTGCACGTATACAGCATATAATACAGACAAAAAATTGCTCTACCCTGACAAGTGTCATCTACTAGTGCATTATCCCTTCGCCTTTTTGGTAAAAACAAAAAAGCTCTCTAGAATATATATACAATAAAGCTGAAGCTACGTGCACTAGTGTGGTAGAGGCACCAGAACAAATTATACATTAAGAAAGTCCTGAATAAAAAAAAGTCAAAAACATAACTATTAACCTGGTAGAATGGGATAATATGCATTGGAGAAAGCATGTTGATAAACGCATATCCAACATTGCATTTGTTCTGCACATGAAACAAAGCTTGCAGTTNGAGAAAGCATGTTGATAAACGCATATCCAACATTGCATTTGTTCTGCACATGCAACAAAGCTTGCAGTGAACTAAAGTTTTAGCTAGAGTTACAAACTTATAACAAAGGATCGAGTAAATCTTACCTTAAAATCAATGGGCAGGTAGATAAAATCATAAGTACCCTCGTGATTTTCATCAATGGCAGCCAGCAACATCTTTGAGGTGTACCTGATGTAATACAATGGGTAAATGGTGATGTTAATAATCCATGTATTAATTTCTCAAAATGAAATATATTCCAGATACTCCACACATCTTGTAACAATTTAGTCATTCTAGGTCTGATATTCTTACTTATTAGGGATGTTCTTAATCATTAAAGTTGTCCTTGTATCCTCCCCACTACGAATCTTTTCGAGGTCAAGCTGAAACTGCTTTTTGTTGTCCATTTGAGTTGCATTTTGCTCAATACGTCTACTCCTTCCACGATCTGTCAGACTCTCCATGTTGATTGGTGATAGCCCCGGGTAATGCCCGTTTCCATGGAACATGGGATTTGGCCTTGCAGAAGACATCATGCTGAAATTTCGGGAGCCATTTTCTGGCATAAAGGTATTCCCAGAACTACGGGGACCTACAAAACTCTTCTCACCGTGACTCAAACCCATGCCTCCAAAAGCTGGAGGACTCATGAACAACATGTCTGAGGACTCCTTGTAGTGACCAAATTGCCTTTCAAAAGGAAGACCAGATGGAGCTGATCCAACATGATGAAGATGATGATGATGAGAGGGCTGAGACGAGCCAATGATAGAACCATGGTGGCCAGTATATGTGAAGCCATGATACTGTCCATTGGAATTAAATGGTTGCTTTACTGGCGGTGGACGCCACATGGATGGACTAGACTGCTCTGCTTTTAGGTTAGGACTTCCCCAAAGAAACTGCGGACCAGATAATGTTTCAACACCGGACCCATTTGAAGTTGAAACACCAAAAGCGGATGACATGGCAGAAAGCTGATTCATTTTTGGTTCTGGAAGTGAATGCGACTGTTGAAAGCCAACTCCAAGATTTGGATTCCCATTAATATGAATATGATCTCCCTGATTACCCCGTCCAATATCCTTGCCGATCGGTGCAATCTTTCCAGGATTTGATAGCTGAGGATGCAGAAGGGAAGCTAATCCAGGTAAACTGTTCCCAGTGACAGGGCTCATTGGCCCGAGAACAGGTGATCGACTAAGGGACTGCAGAGAACTGTGTTCGACAGGGCTGCCATATTGAGACCAGTTACCTGATAAACATGAAAAGTAAAACAGCTGGTAAAGATATTTGCATCTATAGGTACAACGTTGTTATGATGGAAAATACAAGCATCACCTGGCGGAGAGTGGGCTATCGAGGAGCCCACTTGAAGTCGAAAACTCCTAGGATCGTCTTGTTCTATATCTTGACTAAGTTGCAACATAAGGCTAAGAAAAAAGGTATAATCAGTTAAAAACTTTCATAATCTATTTGTTTCTTCAAGTACAAAACATATGAAAAAGGAAAAAACATGCAGAAATTACACTAAATTTTAAAAAGATTGCAATCGTGACATATTTCAAAATAGAAGAAAACCATAGATTCTACCATGAAATTAGACAGTTCTGTAATTAATTGACCGTCGGAACCAATAGTTTCTAGAATAAATGGTTCCATACGCTTGTTTAGAGATTAACAATTAACATCAGAATTTTTTAGTGAAAAAAAAGTGTAAACGCTACTCTAACATGGGGGCTTATATATACGACGGTCAAACCAAATGAGAAATTAAATTAGTTATCATATAGAACAGAAACTAAGATAATCTCCCTCCCTCCCTCTCTCCCTCTTTCTGTGTGCGTGTGTGGGGGGGGGCACGCATGTGGGTGTATCTTAGTGAACAATTTTATTGGGTAAAACCGTAAGAGAAGTTGTCACAGACAGAGTCAATATTTGTGCATGTGAAACAAATACAAAAACATAAATATAAGAAGGCATAAAAATATAAACTTTAGAGAGTGTGAGATTGCAATAACGACATGAAAACATTTAATGTGTTACAGGCTTTGGCAGATAGTTATACGCACTTTCGACGGGCTCCCCCTGGTCTACTTGGCTCAAGCTTTATCCGCTTCCCAGCTATATCACTCCTGTTTAGGGATCTAAGTGCTGCTTCAGAGGCTCTAACATCGTAATACTCTACGAACTTATGATGCCTCTTATGTGGTGTTTCTCTTATCTGTTATTTATATGAAAAAATGAAAACAGATTTTAGGTAATGACCAGAAACCATACAAGATTGTTCTTTAGAGACGAAGACCACAAATCAAGTGATTTCGTGTAGCATAAAGTAAACAAGAGAGAGGGAAATCTGATGACCTCTTTAACTTCGCCGTAAGCCCCAAATATATGAAGGAGGTCATCGTTTGAAACCGATGGGTCAAGATTAAAAACTACCAAAGTCCCTTGATTAATATCCTTGTCCGAAGGGTTATCCTGGTATGNCATCGTTTGAAACCGATGGGTCAAGATTAAAAACTACCAAAGTCCCTTGATTAATATCCTTGTCTGAAGGGTTATCCTGGTATGCGAGTTTAAACATGAGTCAGACTTGTTTTTATGGTATAGCAAATTTCTGAAGGGAAAAAATTGTTTGAACCTTTGGAATTGAAAAGTGGATGTCCAGCTTCCTTCGCCGTAGTGGTTTGTTTTGCAATGCCCGCATAGCAGTACGAGCAGCACGAATATCATAGTAAGATATCATCACGAAGCCCCTGTGTTTGCAGGCAGTGTACAAAGTCCTTATATCTCCATATTGCTAAGATTGCAGATGAAAAGTTCAGTCAGAAACAGGTTCTTAGATAATATCATAATAAAGGAAATAATTAGAAAATAAAAGGTATAAAAACAAGGAATAATGGGTAATATTCCATACATGTCCTACATTATATTATAAAAATTATGTCAATCTTCACTAATACTCCCATATATCAAGTCTATGATGCCGTTTCCAGCCACATCCTCAATATAGTAGAGTGAGAAAATCTATATGCACAGCAGTAAACCTATATGCGAGAGACGAGACAGTACAAAAAACTTTTCTTCAGTACAGTTGTAGACTTATATATGTACACACGGCTTTTCTTCAGTGCAGTTGTAAACTTATATATGTACTGCATTTCAAAGAAAAAGACTATCGCTACAACACAAAAAAATTAACTATATGTGAGATGAAAACTAGAAGCCTAAAAGAATGGTTATACTTGTAAAAAAATTATCAGGAATGGATCCAGGATATTTCATAGTGGGGGCAAAAGTACTCAAAATACCACCTATTGTGATTAAACCCGTGATGATTAAATTTCAATCCTTTATACACCACTAGGCCATTAGCGCTTTTTTGTTTACAACTGAACATTGATATCCATATTTCATAAGCGAAATACACTAAAGTTAAAGCACAACTGTGNCGAAATACACTAAAGGTAAAGCACAACTGTGAAATATAAAAATGCTAGCTAGGATTTGAACCTGCAACTAGCTGACTACAAGCCTGATGCCTTATCTACAGGGGCGCACATTAAAAACTGTATACATTTCAAAACTTTGTTTTTTTTTTACATCTAGATCCATCCCTGCAGAAACCTATGCTACAGGAAAGCCTCCTATCAATGTACACAGAGTGGCACATATTTCTTTTTATTTGATCTGAAGCACTTAAATGATTATGTCTTCTATGGGATTCATTATAAAGTATCCCTAAGGAAAACTATTTGGTATAAATAATATAGCTTGTATGAAGCAGTAAACTGTTTCACAACAATGAAGCTAGACAATAAAACAATCGACTTTGATAAGTTATATATGCCATACCATCTAATTATGTCTACACCACTTTGCATGAGTTAAACATGTATCCCAAAGCTAAGAAGACATAGATATAAATTATAACATATTTTCTCTTTTTAATACAGATATTGATGAATAATTGTAAATCTAGACCAACAAATTGTGCAACAATTAATACCAATGAGAAACAACAATCTAAAATGCCATCTAAGCAGCATGAAATATATAGAAGACAAACAATGCATATCATGCTCCTTTTGGTTAAAACTCCATGCATAATATAAAAAACACAGCACCAAATATCATTTGTGGCAATATATTGATGTATAATAGGAATCAATTGTACCAAGTCTTATAACATTGTCAATAAGACATAAAAAATGAACCAAAACAGAAAATATGAATAAAATAAAATTATAATACTGAAATGCATAAATCATGGATCCACCAAGTTACATGTAATCAGAAGAATGAGTTTAAACATGCAATAATTATTTCGGAGCTTTAAAATTGGAAAATAAATTAGGTATCTAGTTAGTACTTCTACAAAAAATCATTTTATAAATATTATTTAAATAGTATATTGGAGATTTGGTATTATAAAAAATGTTGTCTTGTTGTTCTAGATAACATATATAGTGCGTACTTCTACAAATTAAACAAACTGTGGTTGACATGACTTTAGCAATATGGAAAGACTACAAGTTAAGGATCTAACTCTACCACTACAAAGCCGCACGTGTAAAATTTCTAAAATACTATTACAGCCTAGTTCCCTTAATAAACACCTGCTGATGGGAATTACCTCAAACATTGTTCTGAGCTCTGAATCCTCAACATTACTATTTATGTTGCGAACAAATAGAGTTCTAGAAGGGTGCTCCCCATATGGATGCTCTCCAGCAACAGCTCCCACACCATTTGGAAGACTGTACTGGGCCATTCCATTGCCAGCAAGACTATCAGATAAACCAAATTTTGATACTCCCAGTCTCAGATTATCCAGTGTATCGGATTCCAATTCCAAACCTCCTCCACTTCCAAAAAGATCATACTCTTCCAAGTCATCCATGTAACTAGGCAAGCCAGATCGCTCAAAACTCTCCACTATACCAGCTAAAAGCTCATCTTCATCATCAGGAAGCAAGCTACCTATTGCGTGAGCTTCAACATCTTCAAGCACATCAATTGCATCCCCATCGGTGTGGACTTCATTCAAGGTTGAAGATAAATCATCAACAGATTGAAAACCATCTTCAGCCTGATTTAGTTTCACTGCATGACCATCATACAAAAAATATTAATGAAAGCTAAATATATCTCACGATGACTCTGCAAAGAAACTCATAATCATTAACTCGAGCATACATTTTCCATGCGGAAGAACTGGTAATGAACTTGAGAAAAGAGAGGCATCGCTTAAGACATTATGGGCATCTATTCGTGGCGCAAATCCTGGTGGTCCACGATCACCTTCTCTTTTAGATACCTTGATTGACTTTATCTCTGATGGACCTGCCAGCATACTTTAGCATTCAGTAAAGCCAATATCACATTCAATAATTGTTTTTAAGTCAAACTAATGAAATGATTACCAGAAAAGGACTGGCCCGATGATTGTTGCATTGCAGCACCTTTCCGTTAATGACAAAAGAGGGAAAACACAATCTGTTAAGCGTCAAAAAAAACAAAAAGAAAAAGAAAAAATAACATGTCAAAATATGGATGACATTGTTTTAATATTCACATGCAAATTACAATAGGCACCTTGCCAGACTGATAGAATGTTAAAAGGGAAAAGCATACCGTAGCCATTTTTGTGAAAAGGATTTTGATGGCATAAATGTAGCTATACCATCGTGGTCTTTATAGAAATGAATATCAACTAGATTTTTAGAATTCTTACTTCAATATTCTATCTTATGCCAAATAAACACCCAGCTATCGAGCAGTGTTAAGACCACGATAAGGGCTCGATATTTGTTATACTGCCCAAGCTAACTATCCACAGGGAACATATCATATTTTATGTGGATGCAAGAAAAAAAGTCAATAGTACTCACTAACTTATAGACACGTTATCATGGCTCTAACTTGCGCACATTTTCTAAATTTCCGACTTGGAGAAAATTAAAGATACATCTCCCCTCAAAAAACAAGAACATTTATCTTTGACTGGTCGAGGTCTTGCAGTTCTGTTACCAACCAACTCCATTATGTATTAAGTATAATTTTATAATAATACACATTAAATGTTACACTAACAGAATTACACAGATAGCATAAACTTCCACCCGACATCAGATTTTCCTGTAACCTAAAAAACCTGAACAAGGATTTAAGTAGATAAAAGCATTTTCCTCGAGGATTAAAAAATGATATGCAGCCAAAAACAACATAGCCCATTGAAAAACACATGTTATTCAAATAAAAAAGGAGTGAGAATCATCAGAAAACATGTCACACAAGGATCAAATTTATAAACTTTACAAATCCTATCACAATCGAAGATAAAAACTCAAGTGATCCATCAAGATTACAAAATTTTACAAAACCATGTAAAGTAATTCCAACAGTTACCACAGAAACTTCCAATAACCACCATACAAAATCATAACAATTCCAGAAAACAAACAAACTAAAATCAAAAACCATACTAAACCCCCAATTAACAAACTACACATACCAATCATTACCATAAACACCCAAAATTCAAACCCCGTCAAACAAACCAAGAAAAATTCACAACCCAAAAGCCCAAATTCAACAAAACATATATATGCATGAACAAAAAACACAAAACAAAGAGAAGGGGCAAGAAGAATACCAATAAAGGTCAAACCTTTACCAAGTTCTTGAACACCCACTTGAAAAAAAAACTGTAAATCTCCAAATCACTAACCCAAAAATCAAATTTTTACACCAACAAGACCCATGATCGGATAGAAAGTATAGACACACA